>PQWD01009835.1:0-10044 GCA_019425675.1 Leucinodes orbonalis | reverse complement strand
TGAGTGTTCTTTGCTAACAAACTTTTGGAATCAATACGAATTTCGCTATGTTACATTGCCTCGCAGAGGTTAGACTGTAAAACGATTAATTATAAATTTAAAGTGACATTTGTAGCGAGTTTAAGGAATGTACCTTACAAATGTGTTTAAGAATTAGGAAATAAGGTGAACCCTGAGCTTTAAGGATATAGTCATAGGTAAGAATACAATATATATATATATAAAAAAATATATTTTGTATTACTAGTGATTTTGAGGTATCTGTCTGTCTGCCTGTGTTTGTTAGTCTTTCTATGGCATCGTAGATTCTGAACAGATACATCTGTTCCGTTTTTTGTATAGGTACTGAGCGGTACAAGTCGATATTCATAAAGCTAATTTTATTTTAGTAATCTATAAATATGGGTATCCGATGTAAAGGCTCCACTAGTTCAATAATACACTGTGTTATTCTTTTATTTTTATATTTATGTTGCCTTGTTATCTCAATTATAATAATAACTTTCCTTTCCTGGTATTTGAATTAACTATGATGGACAGTTATTATTCATGAAGAATTCAGTTGTTGGTCTCAATCAAAGACGTGCTGTTATGGTCAGGTTTCTTATTTACCATCAGGTGAGCGTCTTAATCGTCCTGTACATTCGTCTCATCAAAAACACAAGAGGTCAAAATTTGAAAAATATAAAAATGATATTAAATTATGTACTTACGTATCTATTTTTCAATAGTTGAAAGTGGAATAAGCTACCGGTTGAATCTGGAATTAAAATACTCGCCGGTCGAATATGGTAGTGAAATCGGTAGAATGTGGAAAAAATATTCACCGGTAGAAAAAATTGGGGGCTGAATGTGGAAGCACCCAAAAATATATTACCTATATTGCAATCCCAAACAAACGTTAGTTTCATTATACGTTTTTAATTGAGTATTAAAGTTAATGCACTTACAATAAATGGAAGCCATATAGTGCTACGGTCTTGCAGTTGCTAATTTAAAGTGAGCAAACACCGCATTTACATACAATGTAACTCAAGATATCTCAATACGTAATATGTAAACTGGAAATCCATCCGCGCCAAAATAGTGTTTTTCATAAGATTAAAATAAAAAATAACGAAAACATTATGTATGTTAATTCTTTGAAAAATTTAGGTACAAGACAGAGACAAAACCTGTGTTTCAGAATCATAATTCAGTTGAAATTCAATTCGTCATGGTGGTTGTCAAAATCTGCCAGGGGGCGAGGGGATATCGCTTAAGAACGAAAAGTTAATACCTTCAAAATTTTGCTTTCAAAATTGACTAATATCTCGATCCTTTAGAACAGCATACAGATTAATTAGTATTGTAAATTTTAGGAAATGCACTTTTAATGCAATAATTTTAATATAACTCTTCCTCTTCTGTCAGCTGTATTTCATAAGATTAAGTTTATAATCGAGTATGACACCTACGCCCTTTCTTGGCCCACTTGTCATGAATCCCACACATTTTGTCCTCAGAGCACTTCCTATATCATTGTGAGCTTTCAAACGATTTGTTTTGTATAAACTAAGTACAGGCACAACATATTGAGTGTGAACTGCATTATGGTTTCAAAGTAAGAAGTGACATACACATTCAAAGTTGTAAAAAGTGTCCTCCCCCCCCCTCTAATTTCTTAACTATGGGGTTGATAAAATAAAAATATATATATGATGTACATGATCATGAAATCTAATAAAGAAATTAAGTTGACGTTTTCTGGTGTATAGTTTTTAATACGTCATAAACGGTGAACCACTATTTTTTCATATAAAAGCGTAGTTAGTTTATTTTGTGTTAACTGCTACTGAATCGTCCACGGGTGAGTCCGACTCGCGCTTAGCCATTTTTTTCCTTTTGCTTCTAAGTGTATAGGATAAAAAAGAAAACTGTCATCATGAACCGCAGAGCGTATTAAATAATGGTATTAGCTTTTTTGTGAGTTAATATGATGAAAGAGCACGAAAGTCGCACAAAGTATTGGAACTTCGGATCTATTTCGATTCTGATAAAATATAAGCGATTTGACATACTCTTTATTTAAACAAATCTACACACCGATGAAGACAAATAAAGTTTCTATAAAAACAAGTGATAGCGGAATTCGCAAACGTGAATTGGAACACGTAACCAATAGCGCCTTTATTGTGTAGGCAATAAGGGTCAATTGGCTATCAATATTTATATCTAGGGATATCTAGATTACGATAACGTAAGAGAAATGTTATATCATGCTAGAAAACCTCGTTATAAAACCTGGTCTTAATATCCAGAATAAATGTGTTGACTTGGTGTTACATATCATAAATTTCATTTTTAGTTTGTGTCTTTAGATTTAAATTATTGCGTTTCAGGAATTTCCAGGAAGTAGTAATTGAACCCAATGAAAAAAAACTAAGTGCAAAAGTATTTAAGTTTCCATTATATAGTATTATGATAGTATGTGAAATAAAAATAAATGAAAATTTATTTTTATTTCACATACTAGCCATCTACAGAAAAATCTTCAATATTACTTTCATGTACTATGCGGAGTCTGAATGATGAAATAAATAAAAAGGGGAAGCAAAACATTTCTATTTCACCGCCACTTTTGGACCCATACATTGGGTATATAAGCTCGATTAGGCAAAATTTTAATGGCGCGTAACGTAATAATATAGTTTTATAGCAATTAAAAACATGGTTCCAATTAATTACTGTTGGGAAATATTTTGTTCGCATTGCTTGGTGAGACGAATTTTATCTTTGTAATATTTCTGTATGTTCATATATCACTAACTTCAATTAAACGACTGAACCTTTTATTATAAGTATTATGGACAATGACTCGCGGGGGTAATTGTCTAAAATAAAATTATAGCGATCTATAAGCTAAATGACGTGATGTCACAGTTATGGGATGTCACAGTTAGAATTATCCTAATAATCGCGCTTTATACACATTATAGTTATCATTTAAACATATCAGTCTTGCAAAAAAAACACGCAGTCTTAAAAGAATAGTCAAATGCGTGTTAACAGTTTGCCAGAAACTCATCATTGGATCTCAAAAACGGTATGTTGAAACACCATTTCATCGATCTTCATTCATCGATTGAGTTTACTCACTGTCATTGATTATTTAATCACCTGCTACCTTCATCAGACTGTAACGTTCCACTGTAGAGACAGGCATTTCCTAAGCATGGCTTTGGAGGATTGGGCCATAATTCACCGCGTTGTCCAATATTAACGACTACCATCCTAAGTTAGAAGTCGGAACTAACAAATTCACGTGATTTGCGGATCACGGACAGACTCCTCGAGCTGTTGTTTTTAGGCCACCCATCTGACGCTCAACTATTGCGATAGTCGTTTGTCTGGTGCGGTTGTCAAACCAAGGCACTAGCCGCTCAGCCATGGAACCTTAATTAAAGTCACAAAATAAATTCAAACGAAAATTCAAAATGAAATCTTTCATTAAACAAGCAGTCACCCTATAATTAGTTTGCTTGGCCTTTATGCTAATTCCTACATACCTACCCGTACATACGTGCTTAATATGCTAATGCCCTCACTTCCTGCATCCTACCTCCCAATTATTCGCTCTGTTTGCCCAAAGAAAACACGGGCGTATGAGCTTGCGATGTCAGCAAAAACCTCCGCTAACTATCTTGTTGGGACGCCGTGTGATGAGTAAGCGGATCTGTGATGTTACCTGTAAAAATGAAATTGAACTCTTTTAAACCCTGCTCAAAAAACATTTGAAAATAAACTCGTAACCCTTTAACCCGTCTCGTCATATCGTCAACAGACAATAGATTATTTTTGTGTATAGAATCCCGGCGGTTAATAGTGAACTAATTTACCTAAGAGAGCGTGTGAAATCTCGTCTGGGTATGGAATGTGAACTATTCCCTAAGTCTTTTATAACTCATTTTCAATTTGCGAGATAGACCGCAGTCCTAAGTCAAGATTTTTCTACGCAAGAACCACGACGCACGGGGGAGGATTGAGCAAAAGCCTCACTAGCATACATCACGATCGGTGAGTTTCGTATTCAAGAATCAAACCGGCAGTTCTATTTCTGGATACTGTCACTGTGTCATAGGTTCGCAACAATACAATGGTTTCTAGGAATTGACAGAAAGTTGCTATTGACTATAATGTGGACCCACTTGATTTGCTAATTTCGTAACAAATGACCTAAGATACCCTTTTTTGGTTGTGTCATAAATTAATAAACATTTACAAAGCACACGTCTCATTGTAAATTCAGGATTTCAAGTTACAGGAGTATAGCATTTTGTAGCTCCTTTGGTGCTGCAAATGTCCATGGGCGGCAGTATTCACTTTCCATCTGGTGATCTGTCTGCTCGTTTGCCCCCTATCCTATAAAAAAATATAATAGTATAATTTAGTTTCAAATACTGTAAAACACTTTTGGAAAAACCAAGGGAATTCGAACCCTACTCAGCATAGTTTCAATCCAAAATAATAACATGTTTATTTACACATACAACACATTTGAACAATAATACAAGAAACAAAATAGATAACATTGGTGCCGCAACGTCTGCTAATATTGTGTGTGTCAACATAACGTCTACCATCAGAAATTGAGCAACGTATCGGTATCGGAACCATGATTGATCGGGTTGGGCTTATCTTTGTGTGATAACGTCAAAATGTCATTGAAATATCTGGACTATCGATTGGTGGGCTTATTTGTCGCGCTAAATATCTGAACTGTTGAATTAAATTATCTTATGATACATAAGATTTATTTATCTATTGATTTTTTTTATATGTAAACATAGTGCTGGAAACCAGGTATACGGCTGACGGGTGACCAATCGCTTACTAAGCGGTTTTTACCGGTTACATATATGAGTTTATTATGCCCTATTTTAACCCATTGATCGCCGGGAATCCAGATACTATAGTAAATATATTGTGTCTGGCGCCTCAAAACGTCATTGGCGATCAAGGGTTAAGAATGCTTGGTCATTTTTGCTTTAGTAACGTTTTACTTATAAATTTCCATAGGTTAAAAAAAGGGTTCTAGTCTCTATTCATTCGAACACAACCCCAACTCAATTTGTGGCACCAACAGCCACAATAGCAAGATTTTTTTTATAATTTGGTAAAATTAGACTCTGCGAGCAATGCAGACCAATACAAACAGATATGTTCATGCACACAAAATTTGTGTTAATGTTTGTACTGCCCGGGTTTGAACCCGAAAGCCTCGTGTAGTAACCGACGTCTTTATCATTACAGTTGGGTATAATTGTTGTTCGTCTGTAGTATTCTAATTTACATATACTATTATTTACCCAGTACCTAACGCTATTACAAAATAACTATAGTAGAGATATATTTCAATTTAAAACAATAAAATCATTCATCATGACTTCGATAAGAGCTTAGCGCCAAAATCTATCTTACGACTGGGTCTGCAATTTA
This sequence comes from Leucinodes orbonalis, assembly GCA_019425675.1. NCBI lineage: Eukaryota > Metazoa > Arthropoda > Insecta > Lepidoptera > Crambidae > Leucinodes > Leucinodes orbonalis. The sequence goes on along the minus strand of PQWD01009835.1, from coordinate 4,566 downwards.
GGATACAGATAGATTGAATTGATTAGGAAAACGTACGGAAAGTCTAGTCTAGATAGAGGATAATGATCCTCTATCTAGACTGGACCTTTCAGCAATGGCTGAGTAAATGTTTCAGACGTTAAAGCATTGGTAACCTGTTGAATACTTCGGGAACCGAAAGGGATAATCTAGGGAAAGAAGCGCTTTGTCTTTATTTCTAGCCTTAAGTATTAAGGAAATATATCTCACTAGCTTTTGCCCGCGGCTTCGCTCGCATTAAATTCGGGATACACGTACTTTCATTTATCACTATACATAGGATTTCCCCTCCTCCAACTTCAAAGGTTTCGGGGTCAATTTCAGAATTTTTTAGCAAAAAATGTAGTGAGCTAACCTTAAAAGATAGACACATGCTGTCGCGGACTTTTTTGTAGACCTTTAAAAGGGAACAATACTCTCATACATGACTTTTGTGAAACTTTAACGTCTACTCAGCGTACGCAGCGGAAGCTCCAAGTATGAAAAAATACCCCGATTTTTCATTTTCTCCATTGTTGCTCCGCTTCTATTACTCGTAGCGTGATGATATATAGCCTATAGCCTTCCTCAATAAATAAGCTATCTAACTTTTCAAATCGAACCAGTAGTTCCTAAGATTAGCGCGTTCAAACAAACAAAACTCTTCAGCTTATATATTAGTAAGATATATGTCCTACATACAGCTTGGTTCACGTGCACAAAAGTTCTGTGCTGGGATAGGTAACTATTTAGCCAAATGCAGAAATATCTGGGGCTCGGATTGCCCCCGCCAAGACAAGCCAAGCAAAACGCAAGGGCACTACCTAGATTTTCTCGAAAATTGTCGGTTTTTTAAAATCAAAATACGCCGATTTCGTCACTGACACATTTATATGCAAGAAAGATGAAATTAGTATGTAACCTTAGTTTAGTATGCAACCAAAAAAATAATAAACTTGTTACGTTCACCCATTTCCTTTGCATTTAATTGGATATTTACTAATTGAAAATGAGGTCTAATGAAATGTTCATACTATATAACAAAGTAATAGATTTCCCTACTGTGTCATTTACGACATGGCATTTTCCAGCTTTTCTGGTATTTTTTTTTATATTTTTGTGGAATTTTTGATCACATTAACATATATTAGTATTCAGGAAAGGTTTATTAAGTCGTGGGTTAAGAGAAAAATAAACCCTAAAAAGACTGCATAGCAACTAAAATCCCATCAAAATCATTTCATATAAAATGTTGCTTCTGAATCTATACGAACTGACTCCACAAACCCTTTCTTCAACAAATTCTATATATCAGTAAATATGTATGGTTTGGCTGTTTCGTTACTTACTTTAGAACAGAAACTAAATATTCGCATGATCTCCCTTCCGGAAGCTCAGGTCGCCGATGGAAACTGGATGAGGCAAGCGAAAGACCAGTATTGCTGGCCTGTGGATAGCAATAGCTTGAAAAAAGAGAGAATAAAGGATTTGATAGACCCCAGCTTCAGGGTTTCCAAGACTACCAACCAACCGTTGTGTGCATATCAACAAATGAGGCTATCGTATTCAGCCAACATATACTGTACCAGCATCTAAATTTATAGGCAAGCCGTTAGTCCATTAGGCTGAAGGACGTCCCACTCTTTGTCGTTATAATATCGATTATTTTATAATTAAAAACGTATTTTATTTGATCACACGAAGAACTCACAATTTAAAATTACCTATTAAAGTTTACGTTTTATTGTAATTTATGTTTAATTACAGGAGGGTCATACGCAAAGTGGTGGGAGTCCTCCCTCGCGGTAGCCGGCCCTTAAATTAATCAACCCCTATCAATTGAGCGTTAAAATATGTAAATAAAATTGTCCAATACAACCACGCCAGCAGTATGACGATGTTAGGGTGACAGCGATAGCTTATGACAGTAGACTCAATAAATATAACTATTTGCATAAGTAAAACTTCTCATTTTAGGCAAAATGTCTTTATGGACCTATATAATACATATAAGTACAGTACGCTTTTGTTTATTTTTTTGCCATGAATGATAAATTTGTGAATTAGTGCGAAAATCCGAGGCCATTTTAATGAAAAAGGGAGCACACAACAAAAAGTATTTGGATTACAATTGCATTATTCATGTTTCGATTCCGCTTCAACAATATTCTCCCTCCTCTCAAACACTAAAATTTTACCACAGATCATTCCCTGCATAGGTCTCCTCCATTCTGTGACAGATCATCACCCTCAACTAGCGTCTTATCCGATGTATTGTTGATACTCAATAAATTAATTCTGATTAATTTCGATCATCAATTGGAAAACTATAAAATTACTGAGTTGCCAGTGTGGCCATTGTACCAAAATGACTGGAACCGATGTTGCCCTACTGTAACCGTATCCAGACTAGCACAGACCAATTAGCTCGACGGGAAGCTTTGTATCGGGTTACACAATTTTTGTGGCCGCCCGCCGACGAGAATGTAACTTTCGAATATACTATAGTTCTTAAATTCTACTCCAAAAAAACATGAAAACATCGGATCTTTGACATTTGGTTTTATTTCTCGTATTGTGTTTCATTTGCCGAGCAGGAAAACCTGTGCCCTACAGTGGACTTTATAAACCGATATTTTTTTTATTTTAGGATAAATTTCAGATATTACAAATACTCTTTTCGGATAGGGTTTGTGTATTATAACAACTTGCTCTTGGAAACTTGCTATAGCGTAGTCAAATACATGAGGATTCTAGGCCACTCTCCACAAGGATATCCCAACAGAATCGTGTCTATCGGCTTGATATGACGTGGCCTTCTCTTATGATCATGATTAATCATTCACTGCTTACCTTTTCCATTATACAATAGTGTCTTTTTGCAAAAAGGTAGGTAAGGTTTGCCTACGCTTCACCTAAAATTACTATTGCCAAGACACGGTCTCCACACACCACAAACTCTACTGCTCCAATGGACACTTCTCCTGGGGCAGCCAAACTCTTATAACTATTCGTTTATAGGTTCCATTATATGTTATCATTACTTAAATTATTCCTCCGAAATAATGTAATGTTAATTTAATAATGTAAAGTCTCATTTCCAAAAATTGGAACTGAATCTAAAATTAGCGTAGCGTAAAAGTACAATTTAACAAGCCTGACCTCAGTTTCGAAGTTAACAAAAACAATAATTATTGCCATAAAATTACTCTAAGCAAAAACATTTAAATTCAGCCCCTCAGACGTGTTTAGAGTAATTAAACGAATTAAAAAGACTTCTCCGAAAGTATGGGGCTTCGGAACAAGACGTGGGTATGTTTTGATTTTCAAATATGTACGGCGTAAGAACATATAATTACTGTTAAGGCGTTTGAAGTCGAAATAAATGTGTAGCTTGGAATTCAAAGGCATAGCCGAGCAAATTAGGATGAGATAGTATTTATTTATCCATCAATCGAAGCAAAAAAGGTTAGGTGGAGGGAGGGAACGCAGCACTGTTACATGTTCTCTTACGGCAAACGCGCGAAGAGTTTCGTATCAAGTCTACTTGATACGAAATTGTAAAATATATTTTTTTATCACACGTACTCTTCGCGCTGAAACTAATAATTTTTATTCAACCAATACCATTTGGTGTTGCGGTTGAGACGTCGACTGCAACATCAAGGGTTTCCGGGTTCGATCCCGGGCAGTACAAACATTTGTGTACATGAACATGTCCGTTTGTAATAGTCTGGGTGTTTTCTATGTATAATATGTATGTATTTACAAAAAAAATGTATATACGTATGTTTATCCGTTGTTTAGTACTCATAATACAGGCTTTACGCTTAACTTGGGTCTAGATGGCGCTGTGCGAATGTCAGTGGATATTTATCTATATTTATTAATACACCAAAAATTGCAGTGTCTATGACTGGAAAGAGTGGCTGAGAGTCATTTGCGCATAGGACTCGAATCAATTCGCGCTTAAGGCTACGAGCAATCTGCGGTGAATGCTGAAAATTATCTGCGCTCGCCACTTGCCAGGTGAAGCTGTACAGGCCATCAGTGGCTAACAACCACAGATTTCCCAATACAATTTTGAAAATTGTATATTCGGATGTCTGTGCTAACAACGTTAATTCTTTGAGAAAAATATCTGCCAGTTATTCGAAAAATTTACGAATCTATGCCACAAAACCAAACGGTTTAAATTAATGGCCACTTAAAACATATCTTTCGTAACCGATTTCAATTGCTCGTCTTTTCCATCATCAGGCACGTATGATGACTTCGTTCTTCACATCTTCATAAATAAAACAGCATACATGAAAGGAACCCTAATTAAAAAAGCCAAGTGACATTTCTAGCTTATTAGCCACAAAGGCAGTGGAACTAATCAAGCAAGGAATCCCGACATTAAAACTATTTCAGTGGAGGAAACAACACATGCGCCGTCCCAATTATAATAATGGATATTATTTTTACGTCGCGTCCCGACAGACGGACCGACGTTTTCTGTTTCCCGAAGGAAATGGTAACGCAAGTTGTGGTAAAACAATATGCGGGTAGTTACAGAACAGATGA
>PQWD01009834.1:0-26531 GCA_019425675.1 Leucinodes orbonalis | reverse complement strand
CTTTTCAACTTATCGCAGTCCAATCTAGTCATAGTTTCCCCTATTTTGCCCCAATCTCCGGCTCGCTTTTCTCATCCTTCACCACAACCTTCGCAAGTCGTCGGCCATTGGGCCGTAGGCCTTCTGCCTACGCTTGCCAAGACGTATATAACTACTTAAATAAGAGCCTTGTTCTCTATCCTTGGCAAATACAGCAGCTGTTTATTTATAAGTTGCAACTGCTGTTGGCCACATTTAAATGAGGTAACTAGTGACAGGTTTAAATAATATGTAATCCTGCTATTACAAAAGTAATGAATACTAGTATAATATGTGTAAGGCGCAAAAATCTTTCTCATCTTTTCTCGGGAAAGTCATTAAAGGCAGCTTAAGAAAAAACAGTTCAGTAGAAGACATAGCAAAGCTCTCTTGTTCAACCTAACCTTTTGTGATACTATCAAACCTGTCATACACTTTAATCCGGAACACAGTTCTATAAATAGCATCACAGTTTTGGCAAAATCAAGCTTCCATAAAAACAAGCTAGAAAAACCCATACCCCAATAACATTATTAGCGTACCAATTAACTTTATTCCTTGTTAAATATGACATATATTGTCAATTCAGAGCACAATCGAGATGCAACATACCACATCCATAGCTTCGCAGCTCCGACATCAACTTAACACTGACTGATGAGTTGAATAAAAAAGCCTACTTTTACATCCATCCCGTAGATCGACATTCGAGACGAGCGTATCCTGTGATATTTGAAACGTAAGTACTAAACATAATGGCGTGCTCATTCGGGATATTAAAACAAACTGAACGGCCAGCAAGTGTAAACTTTCCTGAACAATATCATGAAATATAATTAATCACAATTATGGTGAAGGAAAGTAGGATCTAGTAAGGAAACCTGCGCACGCATACGAAGATTGATTTGAATTGATTTGATTTGGATTCAAAGGTTGTGCGTGTAGTCGGCCAGTCCGCACTGGGCCCGCGTGGACGACTAAGGATACACCCTTCACGAGTAGGCTCGTGCCCCGCAGTGGGGTCGTATAATAAGCTGATGATTAATTAATCTAACAGCTTATAAAGTCCCACTGCAGGGCACAGGCCTTCCTAGAAAACATGGTTATGGAAGATTGTCGATTAGTAGTTGAATGGGTATGTATGAATTTACAAAACAAAATGTTTATAAGTATGTCTAACCGTTGTTAAGTACAAGTAATACAAGCTTCACACTTAAATTAGGGTTAGAAGGCACTATGTGAGAGCAAGTGGATTTTTATTTTATAATATTGGGTTACCAATACGGAAACAATCGCTGCGTCAGTTGCTTGACTTACGCGATATTAAACCCTCGCTCTAGCCTCAACACCATTAAGCTAATAAAAGCTCATCTTCAAACTTTCGCGGTCTTATGTTAAACATATGCTTCCTCCATAACCATAACAATATAAACAATAAGTTTCGTTTAGGTTAACGTCGAAATTTAAAAAAGTATCGTATTAATATCTGCTGCTCACTTTTTTATTGGTACATAATTCAGAATTGCTTACATATTGCTTTATCAAAGAAAGACTATGCGTACCTTTGACTAGCCTATTAGCTCTATTAAAGAAGGCCATTTGTGCTACATATTTTCATAAAATCTATTCTTAATTTACTTTGAAGTTTGCACTGTGTAATATTAATGTTTTACTTTGTTGAGGTACCTATATGTAATAATAAGTGACCAGATATCCCACTGACTATTATGGTGGGCGATACAGTTGAAATTGTGGTATATTTACGACCTCATGTTTTACGTTGAAAAACGCATTTTGTTGATTTTTAATTCACCGCCTGGAGAACATATAACATCATCACATTACAGCCGTGTATGTCCACTGCTGAACGAAGGCTTCCTCCAATAACTTCTACGCAGACCAATCTCTTGAAGTAACAACAGTTAGAGGTTGCTCTACGCTCGGAGAATAGGCATGCAACGTAAAAAAACACTATTATGAGTACTTACAAAAAGAACCCAACCCTATTACAAGTACTTAATACAAAAAGAACCCAACCCTATTACAAGTACTTAATACAAAAAGAACCCAATTATACGTACAAATGATATTTATCCGAATACTAGTGACGCAATCACGTGATATCAGGTATCGGGTGTCCCGTACGCGTTGGAGCCCGCAGTGACGATAGCCAAACAGTGGAATTCTTCGACAATGTACAGTCAACAGCGGTGTTTGCCCGCTACCGGTGTTGGCCACACGCGTTTGCGCCACTTGCGTGCGCTGTACAAATATTCTTTTCTCTGGATTTTTTCGGGTACGGTCAGCAGATTAGGGTGGATTATAGTAGCGGTATTAAAAAATATATATGCTTTGATCGTATTTTGATTTTAGAAGTCATTTCATTTGTAGATTTTTATCTGTGTAGTTACATTTATAAGTCAATGCTTGGCATTTTATGTTATTGCATGAAATGTCACACAATGAACATTGTGCTACATAAAATAAAAATATGGGGTAATAATGACGCAAATTGTTATGACTGGAGAAATAAGATATGGATTATAAATTTTGGAATATTGCCTTTGCGTCAGGCTTTTCTAGCAACGCTGTAAATGCTGAGTCGGCTACGTTCTAGTCTAAACTTGTTATTAAAATTACCTTTACTATGTACTTATTCACTTGTAGCCAATATCAGGCACCTACGCATTGTCTGTTGACTAACCCGAATAAGTACAAACTTAAGATTTTGAGAGTGATGAATTGATATAGTGATAAAGTAAGCGGGACGATTTATTTCAATCACCTGATAGTGAAACGCCCGCCCATGACAGATGCACTATTGAAGGAACCAATAACTGTGGATTTTAAAGTCATTGTCGTCAATTCAGTTTTGCGCCCGTCACATGTGTTTACTTCTCATGACACACATTTCAAAAAATCGTCCTCATTAACACTTCCATTCATATATTGAGTCTGTCGGGTTTCTTTTACAATTTATTGTTGGGTGTGATCGCTCGTATGACTCGTTTGCTTATCAAGAGCTTACACCAAGAGAAATGTAGCTACTAAGAGAGGTAAAATCACTCAAATCCTCTCCACACTATAAGCGACAAATTCAAGGCCAAAGTATTATATTACAGTCATTCAACCATACCTACCGCGACTATGATGACGCACATGGTGTTATATTATTGCTGTTACGTTGAATCTTTATTATCCACGACTACTTATTTCATGACATAATTCCTGCTTATTTGCAAATTCATTCAATATTTATTGTTGCGAATTATTTCAGCAACATAAGCGATAGGCTATCTTTCGTTAGTTTACGAACTATTTTATTCTTGGCTAAGATAAAAAATGTCCTTAGCGAAATAACAATATATAAATTCCTTCACATTTGATTTAGTTTAAGCTTTTCACATTACAACTAAAAACCTAAAGATATGTCAATTATGCATAGGAATTGATAACAATTAACCCTTTGAGTCCTCAACTCACAACTTAAAAAACTTATGAAAAAATAATAAAAACTTATGGTATAATAATAAAACTATGAAGTTTTTATTGTGTTTCCGTAATCAGCCCCATCTAAAATGCAAATAAAATTTGATGCAACCAATTAAAGAGTAATTCTTTATATTTTATGAAACAATATTTTTTATAACCTCCTAATTTATTTTTAAATGTGCCAATCTCACCTGCCACTGATGACTGCTGCCAAACTAATGACGCTCTGGGAACAGGACAACACGCACTGGGCCAGTATGACAAGTTACCGTTCAATCAATTTCTGAGGTCCGCAAAATAGTTACTGAACGTCTGATGATCTTTAATACACATTAAAGAGACAGTGTCTTGGAAAAATGTCGCAAGGGAGGGTTGATCGAAATCAAATATATTTAAAGTTTAATAAGGTATTTTCATTGGTACGTGCCATAATAGAATAAGACTTCAGACCGTTGTCCGCTGCCTAACATTTAAAAAATTTTGAAAATTCTAGGAAAAAAACTTAATAAATATGCTTGTTTAGGAATTCATACAAACAAAAAAGTTATTTAATCATGTTACATGACACTTTCCTCACCCCAATATCGCAGTGACATTATGATTTGCTAGTTGTTTTTTAACTTTGGTTACTCTCAGAATGTCATCTGTTCAATAAAATTTCATTCTTCAATCACGTGATAAATTTTTGCCTAACTTTAATATGATACAATATTTATACGGTATTTAGTAAAATTACCGGGTATAAGAGACCTAACATCTATTGTCTCTGGTGTCGGGCGCAGTGCGGCATGACTGAGAATAATAACTGTCTATCAGTTGTTGGTCTTCTTCAATGCCGCTCTGTCATGGCCCGGCGTATCACTTACCATAAGGTGAACGTCTTGACCGTCCTGTACACTTGTAACATAAAAAACGGTGCCTGCCTATATTGCCATGTTGATGCATAATTATTAACAGTGATAAAGATAAGGTGACCGGCTACCAGTACTTCCTAATGATTTCAATCACTCCTTTTTAATTTTCCTATTCATTAGCATTACAAGCGGTTCAATCTATTTTCTAGATAAAGCTTCGCGGCTGTCATTACTGGCATTCGAACCATTATATGCGACCTTTATCCAGTGCTTGTTGGCTACTGTCAAGAAACACGTTTGTTGTTTAGCATGATGTACTCTTAAGCAGCGGCATCAGGCATGCTGATGATAATAATGAACTTGGTGATTCCTGGGTAACAGTTCGTCAACCGCGAACGCTGTCATACTTGATGAATACCGTAAGCGGAATAGCGAGTACACTCACAAATCTCACAATAAGCCTAATAATAAAAAAATTTTTTTTTGCTAACGCTACTGCGTCCCGCGCTTGCGGCCATTTTCGTGTGCATCAAGCGCTTTTATTTTCCCAGTTAGCGTCGGACTTGTTAGTCTGTCCGTGCGTCGCTAAGTTCTTATTAGTAGACCCCCCTATTAGTGGAATTTGGGATAAGGTTCCGTACAGGACTATTAAGGGATTATTCATTATTGTATGCAATGTAAAACAATAAGTGTAAAGCTGTCGTCGGAGTTTATTTTGCGACACATTTTTTAATTTTTTTATTTAATATGAAACTGTACATGTCTTTACTTTTATAATTAGTTTGAATGTGTGTTAACAATACTTTTATATAAAATATTTCAATTAAAATACATAAGCGTTTGAAGACTAATGATAATTAGTTTAATTGCATGTATTAAGTACCTACCTACCGATCTCCCTATAAAATTCATAATATTACTAAAGATAATTATAATTGCAGGACCAATTAATGCTAATTACATAAAATGACTAACAAACGAAAAACATCCAAAGTGAGCACGCATAAATTACAATAATTGCCAACTATTTTCACTGATGGCAACACCGAGGGTTTCCAAAGTAGCCACACTTGATACACAAAATTACATAAAAAGGTATTCAAAATGTCAAGCCCCGTTTGACAGCCATAAATTGTGCCCAATAAACTTCCATTTGTGGGTATTTTTCTTAACTGTCATTCCCCTATAGTGTACCATACCATGGTGTGTTATTCGCGACCACCCACGTGGACTGACCCCTTGCTTTGTAGAAACATGTGGATACAACCACGAACAAGTATTTAACTCTTACTGGTTAGAGAATAAGATCGAATATTGTGCTAGCAACAAACACATTGAAAACATTTGATTTGCCTTAATTTTGTGATTGTCGATTAAATTTGTCTGACGAAAGTGTTAACTTGTAAATGTATTAGTGTAGTAATGGAATTTTGTGATAGATGTTTAGTTCTGTTTTGAAATGTTTATTGATTTTCGTTTTAATTCGAGAGATTAAGAATTATTCTCAGAAAAGGCAATAACTAAAAAGAAAAATATTCTAAAATTATAGTTTTTCGTGGATTTTATCTTGACAGAAAAAAATGTTAAATACTATATCATCAATCCAAACTTACGTAATTAATTGTCAAAATGATAGTAAAAACGACCCCTAAACATACATACCCCATCCGTGCCGAAACACCCCAACAATTAATACAGTATTATCCGAAACTTGTAACACTAATCGCTCATTAGTAGTTCCGACGCACGCCGGGGTTGCCCTCTCATAACCACCCTCAATTGTGGGAACGATTATGAATTTTTACACCCGTAATTGACCAATTATTGTTGCGGTTTCGCAATGATCAATTCGGCGGTTTTGGGGGTACTGTCCTACCCTTTATCAGAAAACACTTATTATATTGCAAAATATTTCGAGAAGGCTCATTGCATATTATGAATTATCATAAAAGACAATGGTGTATTAAAAAAAACATGGAATTTAAATTGCAATGATTGCTAAAACGCGTCGTTACCAACACTAAATATTTTAGTGTTGGTAACGATGCGTTAAGGAAGAATCTATCAAATATAAATCAAAGCCAAAAAAGATACACATTAAAAGGTAAAAATCCTTTTTAAACATTTAAAAATCGAACTCGCGTTCCATTTACGAATTCCCTCAGACTATTGGACGCACAGTTATTCACGGGGTTGTAATGGGTAATATTATATGAAATGGGATTTTTTAGGGTTCATCGGTCAAGGTGTGTAGAAATATAATATATTTAGATCTACTTAAGTCTTTTCGTTTAAAGGTTTTATTAATTTTACTTAACTTTCTTTGACAAATATGGATGGAAGAGGCATATGTAAAGTTAATAATAAGTTCAGTATGACATCTAATTTTAATAAAATAAGAAGTGAACGGCTATAGACAGTAACTATTAATCAGTCCGTTTAATGATCTAATATACATATATTTTCGTATCAATAAATCAGTACTGAACCCTAAATTACGCGTAGACCACGCACTTGGCAGGTTTTTACAGCTAAACCGATGCAAGGGCAGAACGGGTTTTGATTCCTTCGCCAGTTTTATTTTATTGGTCTTAGTGCGGGTTTTATTTTACATTATTATATTGCCACGACACGTTTGTTGAAAGTTCTCGCAATAATGGAATTTTCAGGACGTTTCGCTAATTTGGGCGATAAAAACATGTAGAGAAATGTAAAAATTTAATGGAATTTTTAGCCTTAGTGCAAAGTAAAAGACAAAAGGTCATAAAACAGTAAGGGCTGAGGAAAGGTTGTAATGAGTTCTCCCATATACCCTGTCGAAACTAATGGAGTCGAGGTTATAGTGTCGAAAAAAAAACTATATTTAAAAGCTATGGCAGTGGGGCCGAAAATTAAAAAGACAAATTATTGGACATCTTCGTGGAAGCCAGCCTTTGTTATCTCACAAGTGTTTTTCAAGAGTTCTGTTGATCGTGCACCCCGCTCTCACCTACAAAAACTGCATCCATTCATCTCTGTCTATCTTGTTAGCACGTAGGGCGTTCTAGCAGGGCGTAACTGACGCCGCTACTGTTACGCAATTCCGACACTTTCCACTTTCATAACAAGGTCTCGTTTTGTGTACACCACGTAGTACGGTGTTACGAGACGAATCCTTTAAGGGCGTAACTGTTACTTCTCGTATAGCGTGATATCGATTTATGGTGAACGGAATAAGCGTTCATTTCGCTTAATTGGCGCCTGTCTGATACCTCGTTCGTTTCGACACGGTCATGTTTTTACTGAACCTCATTGGTTATGGTAAACACGGGATACTTCACTCTAACAAGAGAGTTGCACGGTTGATTTTCGTATGGTGATTCCCACTGAATTTTAGAAGCATTAACATAATGATCATCGTTCGTATTTGATGGAGCAGGTGTTGTATATATCGGTTTATTCTCGATTTTTATTATAAAATCTCGTTATGATACAAAAAGCGAGTATCGTTCAGAGTTTATGAGCTTACGCACTATACGTTGGAGTTTGTTAATTTGAATTCCGAGACAAATTTCAGCGTCCACTATCGTTTATGGTATCGATAACATCTCGATTGTCGATTCGATTATGGGTATGTAGATATAATTACTCTCGTGTTTAATTGGTTATAAATGCGAGACGCTTTTAATTTTGGTGATTTGGAATGAGAAGTTTTATTGACTGCTTTGGAGTTCTGATGGTTTTTATAGCTGAATTTATATTTATATTTATTTTTTCAACCAGCTGTTACTTGCGGTATTACCCGCGTTATAAGATATTTTCCCGCGATAAAACATAACCTAAATAAATACAATAAAATACAATCTGTAAGTAAAATATCATTGCTTTATTTTTTCAAATTTTAAAGTACTGTCTAAAATAAAAGTAGCCTATGTTTTTCCCACAGATTTCCCAATACAGGAGATGGGACAAGCCGCGTTTAAAGTGCGACAAATGTGAGCTCAACGAGCATACACTGCCTGCTAGTTTACGCTCTGTGAGACGAGTCAAGACGCACGAATATTAGAAGAAATTACCGTTTTTTCCAAAATGCCATCCTGTGCAATTGTAACATGCCATCATCGCAATGAATCATTAAATTTACCAAGAAATATAATAAGTTTTCACAGTTAAGAACCGAAAATAAATTGCGACACTGGGACTGCCTATAAACTTGGCAGCTTGTCCAGTCTAATTGTATATTCGGATGTCTGTGGTTTTTCCTTATTACATCAGCTACCTGCCAAAAAAAATCCCGTCCAAATCCATCCAGCCATCTCAGAGATTACCCGGAACAAACTGACAGACAGAAAAAATTTAAAGATTGTGATTTTGGCATATGTATACGCATGAACAGAAAAAATATTATTTCAATATTACAAACAAACACTCCAATTTTATTTACATATAATACAACAAGAAGATGAGGCAAGTAAACTGATAATACTAAGTTGTGAAGTCCTTAATTTTATCCGAAACAGAGAATCATCAATCAGTCATTATTACCAGACGTTCAAGTAATTGTATATCCAAACCAAAGTTAGCAGAGCACAACTAGGCTATGATTTTGTAAAAAAATATATTTTGAAGCTTTAAATCCTATGCGAGTTTTTCAAAGAGTTTCATTCACGAGCAGGAAAGCACCATTTTGCCAATTATCCCGCGGCCTGTGTTCAATATCGCATATGATTCATACAACTCACTGGGGATAATATGACTACATTAACAAATTATACAGTCTTGTCATTAAATGGTACAAAATCAAAAGCACGAGACAACCATCAATGATATTCTGTATATATAATGGTGGATACGCCATCCGTGCCTCAAAAACGAACCGCCGAAGACAGTACAGTGTACTCTTTTGTTTAGGTAAATGTACGCTGATTCGAAACATGTGTATGTGTGCTGTCGCTGCATTCGGAACACTTTTTTCGATTGTTTTGTGAACATATCACGAATCTATACTTTTTTACATCATTGTCTACTATGCCACTTCGACATGTGCAGGCGAAATTATTATGAATGAAAATTTTGCCCAGCTGACGCGATGGGCAAAATTTTGTCGCGAACACTTTTTGAGTGAGAGTGATTTTAGTTAGTTTTTTGTTTATCTAAGGAAATCATATATAATGTAAATCACTTAATCCTTTTCATTTCGACTTAAAGAATATGGTATCGCTCAATGGCGTGGCAATGATGTAAAAAGTATAGATTCGTGATATGCTCACAAAACAGTCTAAAAAATTTTTCCGAATGCAGCGACAGCACACATACACATATTTTGAATGAGCGTACAAACAATATACAAACTGTATTCTCTTTGGACGGTTCGTTTTTGAGGCACGGATGGCGTATCTACTTTATATATACAGAATATCATTGTGGCGGAGCGGCAAGCGAATTCGGTTGACGATCGCGCAAGTCAAAGTATTGTCATTAATCGCGATTTTTCTCCCTATTTATATACAAAACACAGTTACGAGAATTAACTATAAACGAAAACGTTATGACATAACGTCCTTTGAATCACGTAAGATGAATAAACTTTACCTTATCTATAGCTCAACCTATACAAACAACGCTATCTTTGTTCTTAATATAGATAATTAAATATATTTTTATAAAGAGTATTTGTATGAAAAAATGCACCTTTGATACCGCCGTACTGTCTATGTTATCTCTATGAATTGTGTTGTAACAAAATTAGACTAAAACTCTCTTTTACTAACACATAAAGTTACAGAGGAAATTATTTTTACTTGACGGTTTTTAGTAGGGTTCTTATGTTTAAAGTACAACTATGTACCCGAAACCCGAAGTATTACCTTAGCCTAAAGATAATTTCATCATCATCAGCTCATACACGTCCCCACTGAGGAGAACAAACTTAACCGTTAAGGGTGTAGAGGCCTAAGTCGTCCACGCAGGCCCAAAGCGGATTGACCCACTTCAGGCACAACCTTTATATTTCTTTGTAGGCGTGCGCAGGTTTTCTCACGATTTTCCTTCACCGTAAGTGCGTCGGATAAACGTACATTTAATTTCAAAAATACAATGGTACGTGGCAGGTTTTGAACCTACACCCTCAAGATCGGAAGGCAACCACACCAATGAACCACCGACGCTCGTAAGATAATTTAGACTTATAGGATTTTATCTTTTATGAAGAAATATAATCGATATTTTGTAAATTCAACTTGCATCGTATGTAATACAGTTTCGTTTATTATAAAGAAAAAACATATCTTACTAACAGAAGAAATATCACATCAAAAACTAGAGCAAATGAAATTCTATAAAAATCAACTGTTACCCGTGACTTTATACCGTGACGCCGTAATCACATTCCACAAAGGGCGCATGAAAGTAATGAAAAATTCGCTTCAAGACCGAGGCGAGAAGTAACGAGTACCACAGAAATAAGTGACCAGCTCAATATGACCTCCGGGAGATTGAAATGTCTCGTCTGCAGCCCCCACCGAGCATAGTGGGCAGCGGGAGGCGGGGGAGCTCTTGCTGACTGGACGCTTTGCTGCCCTCGCCGTATGATATTCGAGAAACAAACAAAAGAAGACAGATAACATTTGTTCGAGAACATGAGTCAACGGGTTGGGTTGTTTGCTCGCGAGGGGAAATGATTGTGATTCCTTATTCGAATTTTTAAAGTATACGAAGTTTCGAATCCTGTAACCGACCAGTTTGAATTTGGAATACGTAAAAATAAATCTTTTGGCTTTCTAAATTCATACTGCACTTAACCTAATGTCGAAAATTTGAATATAGAACTTGAGTTCATTGTCCAAATTTAGACAACAATAAGTGACGTCATTTTCAGTCTATTCAAAAGTTCAACTTAATTTTATTCAAGTTGTAAATTTAAAAACAATGATAAGGTTGGTATTTAAGATTGTTTCGGTCGACACCTAACACGTAAAGCTGTATGGATTACTCACGGAAGCTAATATTTAAAGAATTTACCATGCAACGCTTAGACCAGATAAATGTGAGTATTTAGTGGTATTTAGATAAAAAGCTTGGGTTACGACACAACCGGGAACATTTTTGTGCCTTTTGGGGCGAACGCTCGGTTAAATGCTTGTAACTATTGCATTTCCTATGCTTAATTGCGCTTAAAATACACTAATTTATATTTAAAGTTGTGAGCATTTTTGGAATATTATCGAGTACATATTCGATACAGATTTTACTAGTGCTATAACTGGCCCTTACCTATTAAAGGTACCTACATTATATTTACCAAATAAAGCTGATACAAATAAAATTTATAAATATATTTTTTTCTATGTTCATAGGTACTGTTACCTTGTTGGTTACTGAATTGTATGGTTGAACCCTGATTTTATCTTTCAATACCGAAATACATTCATACAATTTATGTAAATTCAAAGTTGTTAAAGTTTTTTCGTATATTAAAAATGCATCTCGTTTAAAAAAAGCCAAAACAAATTCGCACTCTCAGACACCAACAATAGCTTCCAGTGCTACATTTCTGAGTATATAAAAAAAAATTACAAATTTTAAACAAACTGGCCTATTTACGGCTTGTATTGAGGTGGGGTGTTCTCTAAAATCCACATTATGGACCAAACATAAATCGTGGGGCCTAGTCAATTACTCGTGCCATAGTTATTTCGGGATGTTTAATTGCTATGCCGATGCGCCCTGCAGGAGTTATGGCCGAATGACGCGGGCGCCGTGCATTTTGATAATAAGAAGTTTAAAGAAATAAACGTTATCTAACGTAAATAATAATAATAAATATATTTATTTTCAAACATTTTTTACATTTACAGAATAGTTGTCGTAGTCACCTTTTAAGCAGAAAATGCCTGCGTCAGGAGACTACGCTCTTGCATATCAAAAGGTGTTAACAATTTATGTTACTTAAATAAAAAGCGATGGCCATTGGAGCAGACTTTAAAATAACTGGGTGTAAGCGGCTATACATCTGTTGTCACGAGTGACGGGCGCAGAGCAGTGTTGACGGAAAAATAATAACTACCAATTGTTATTAATTTCTTTTAACATTGCTTCTGTCATGGTCAGGCGTATAACTTACCAGGTGAGCGAACTGACCGTCCCATTCACTTATGGCATAAAAAATACTAGTTCTAGAGTAGAGACCACATCTTGGCATTCGTAGTCCGATGGATCGACTATTTGCGAAAGGTCGCTGTTTGAGGCTGGATCAGGAAAGCGGAGGTTCGGCATATACTGTTTGTACTGTTTGACGTTTGAACCCGAAACACATATTGTAGTAGCCAAATTCTCAACCATTACACCACATGGGTCGTCACAATTTGCATTATTGCACATGCACATTCCTTGTTACTGATCTAACCTAGCCAAAATATGCCAGTAATATTCGTCCCTTAACCGATTTTAGGGTATAAGACGTAGGATAGAAAATCCACTAATTTTAACGAATCATTTAAATAACTCTAAAGTTTATTTATACCGAATGTTTTTCAAGAAAATCGATTAGACGCTAATCGATTTAACGGCTTAATCGAGACGGCAGCGGAAACGATCTGTTTTTCCACGCGTTTTATTGTGTGCGTTAGGTTTTTTAAGTCTAGCAAATAGGTTGAGGTTTGTCTATTTTATGAGGGCAGATTGTTTTGGGTTTTATTGTCTTGGTGGTCTGTTAATGACAAATTATACGTGTAAGAAAAAAAGAAGTAACTCTAGCTTACTAGTTTTGATTTCAAAAAACTTCTGGTTCAGTTACTTTATTATTATGCTTCAATTCAGTACCGTGCACTCCATATTATATGCAAATAAGCAGTTCATACCCTGTGTTCTCAGACAAACCTCAAAATCGCCATCAGAATAAGAGATTTCTATCTCCTTAGACATATGCGATTTAAAGTTAACAACAGTTCCAATTATTGGAGAAAAGGAATTCATATAATTGTGTTTGCTTGATCATTCACTTTGAATACCCTGCTCATAATCTTTGTGTACTTTACTGCTTCAATCAAAGTAAACGGTTGATATTTCCCATCTCAAAACAGTTTGATGTTACAATACCTAGCTTGTTTGTAAAGTAACATTATTTTTAATCATATGTAGAACGAAATACATTAAAAAAGCATCATCATCATCCCTGCAGCCACACTGTTGAACGGCCTCGCCTAAGACTTCGACACGGACAGATCCTCAGCTGTTAACATCCATCGGTTAGTCATCATTCCACCTAGTTTGATACTCGTTTGCACTTTCTTAAAATACAATTCAAATAGTAAACATACAACATTCTTGGATAAACACACTAACTAGACACACAATCACGAAGAAATTTCAACTAAAATGTCCGAGCCGCTTGACACATACGTTGACTTATTGTATATATTACTAGGTGGTAGACTCGGTACTGAGTCGTCTAGGTAGGTACCACCGCAGTGCCAGATATCGTCCCGTGAAATAGGAGTGCTATGCACTTTTGATGAGAGCACTGTAGCTAGTAAAATTACCGTGTATAAAATACCTTACATCTGTTGTCTCAGGTGACGGGCGTAGTCCGGAATTGATAGATAACAATAGCTGTTTATCAGTTGTTGGTCTCGATCAATGCCCTTTCATGGTCAGACGTATCACTTACCATCAGGTGAGCATCCTGACCGTCCTGTACACTTTTTTGTAACATAAAAAATATTTATGACATAAAATATATTTTTTTTTACCTTAACACGTCATTAAAAGGGTACAAAATCAAAAGCACGAGCATACTACTATGTCATTGTGACATGTAGCGAGTGACGTGATAATGAATGAAAATTCTGCCCGCCTGACGCGTTGGGCAGAATTTTGTAGCGGACACTTAGATTAAGATTGTGCATCTAGAAGTTTTTTGTTTATCTAAGCTCTTATGTCAAAAAAGGTTTTCAGATGAAAAAGAACGCCCCCAAAAAAAGCTGAACATATTTTTTTCGTTTAGTCGAAGCGTTTTTATAGCCAAGTTATTTTGACGGTACCAACATTGACTAAAATATACGACAGTGTAATGTGTAATTCGGATTTAATGATCTCCACCATAGATTCTATTTTAAACAACTTTCATTAGACAATATAAACCTCTTTTTAGAGAACAATAAAGCTTTACAGCGGGATGGAATCGGTTAAAAATAGCTCTGAGTTTTCTAGGTACAGCCAGGGAGGCAAGTGAATTAACGCTTAAATTGATACAGTACAAGCCTGACTGATTTATTGTTATCTATTTGACTGTATACTTAGATTACAGAGTCGGTGGCTCATTAATATGGACTGATTCCTACCGATCTGGAGGGTGCAGATTCAAATCCCGCCATATTATATGTACGTTTATCAGACGTTTATCTGAAAACATCGCGAGGAAACCTGCGCACACCTACGAAGAAATTCAAGGTTAGTGCGTATAATCAGCCAATCTGCACTGGGCGCGCGTGGATGACTAAGGCCCTCGGTGGGGACGTACAATGAGCTGATGATGACTTGGATTATTTGAGTTTTATTTTCCAATAAGCTCCTCACAAGAACTGTAGTATTTAAAGTATGTCTATCAATCGAGCTAGGCGCATGTACAAGTGAACTGAAATAAAAACTTTGTATCTTTAAAACAACAGCATCGGTTAAAGGGTTAATTGTGACCAACTCCTGAATGTATCTTTTAAAAATGACTTATTGATGTCTTAATTGTCCATTATTCTGAATTTCACTCAAAAAACATCGTTAATAACATACAACTGTATGAATATTATTTTTGTATTAATTATGAGTTTAATGAATACCCGGAATCTTTTAATTTCTGCGAATGTCGCCATGACCTGTTCTCATCAACGTTAAATGTCCAATGGCTGATTCATGGTCAAACCTCAGTATATTTTTAACGAATTATATGGTGTATTTGTTGAAAAAATGCTTCTCTACAATACTCGCTTCTCCCAGGTTTATACAAGAGACAATACAAAAATTAAATAAATAAATAAAATAAATAAATAATAAATAAATAAATTTTACAAATACAAAAATTTTAAAAATAAATTTAATATACAGTATTACAATGCAATTTTACAAAAAAAATACTTAAGTAAGTAAGGTTACAACGCTTATAATTCAAAAATTTTATAGAAAATCATGTTACACTTGCCTTCTCGATTTCGGTGCTTATATTGCTTAAACTACTCTATTGAAATACATTTTTTTGCATAAGTAAGTAAAACATAATAAATAATAAACATACTTGATCTCACTTAAGCCACATAGCTAAAGATAGTAACTGAACGTTATAACTTTTGTCAGCATTTGAGTTCTATCATAGTAAACCAAATCAGGCATCAAGCTGATATAAAGGTCCTGCATAGTCAATTCATAATGATAAAAATGCCCACTGGACCCCCTATAAACAAACCCAGCTGTCCAAACCTAGCTACCGTATTTTAGTATTCTATGCCACGTGTTCATGGTACTGATAAGCTATCTCCAAACATTATTGATTTGCTGATAACAAAGCGTAGAGATTTCTATTCGGACTGTTTTTCGTGGGCAAGTTTTATGGCGTTTAATGTTTGTGGACTGAGAAGCTTACAACAGTTGCAGCTAAATCACATAAATATTATAAAGAGGAAGTATGTGATAATTTTCTGCTTCATGTAAAGGCTGTACAGGCTGAAGAGATGTTTATAAAATTTGGTATAGCGTTTGGTTACCTACACCAATAATTACTACTAATTATGACAAGTAGTTACATAGTGTGTAGTTGTGACGCAGAGCATAACCCTAAAACCACACTTGAACTGACACATAAAAACATTCTGGCTGTAGAAAGGGTCAAGAATATGTGTAACGGCCTTGAACAAATTAATCATCATTATACAAATAAATCTATCACCATCAAAAAGAGAATCACCAATTAAAATTTAACCCACAATACGATTACATGCTAATCAGTTTTTCTCGGTCAGAATGGTGCCTTGGACATTTCCATATTCAATGTTAGTAACGGAAACACACGTAAGCGACAAATGGCTGCACACAAATGCAACTAAACTGCATAAATGCGCTCGCGAAGGTGATGGTTGTATTCACTGGAAGTGACATTTATTTTTTCTGTCAACGATGTTACGCAAAGGAATTAAGATATGCTTGTCACGAGTTAGATTCCAACACATGGTAATATGGCATTAATTAGGTATTAAAATTGATGGTTGTAATTAACAGTGGGATGTTAGCTTGATAAAAAATATACGTTTTAAGAAATGCAAGAAGTTGCCTTGTAATCGATTTTAATTATTCTCTTTTGACTCTTCCAAGTGAAAATCAATTACTTAATTCATAATTATAAAAAAAAAATATGAGTAAAGTTATCAAAACAGTATATTCCACACTTTTACCAACTCTCAAGCTACTAGGTGGTAGAATCGATACTGAAGTAGAAGTGTTTTGCACTTGTGTTTCGGGATGAGGGCACTGTAGCTTGTGAAATTACCGGGTATAAGAGACCTAACATCTTTTGTTTCGCGGGTGCGGGGTGCAGTGCGGCATTGACGGAGAATGATAACTGCCTATCAGTTGATGGTTTCTATAAATGCCGCTCTTTCACGGTCAGACGTATTACTCACCATCAAGTGAGCGTACTGACCGTGCTGTAAACTTGTAACAAAAATCTAGTTCTTCTTGTAGAAGGCCTGCGTCATGCAGTGAGATAGATTCTAGTAACTCAGACTCAGAACACTTCCAGCATCACTCAACACAAATGCAAGCCAATGCAACTACCCACAACAGTTGTCTATAGATCGCGATTAGGAAGTCAGTACCTGAAGTTTACACGTATTTCTACTGTCATAAGGTTCAATTTACAACGTATCACGACTGCAACTTGCGCCCACGCATCTCTCTATATGGCCCGTGAAATTAATATTGCCAATACTGTATGAGTATATTGAATTGTAAATGAGATTATAATGCTCTTGTCATAACTTTGTTTAGGACTTACCTATGATTATATGATGACGACCGGTTTGGTGTAATGATGTATGTATGTTACTATGCCTAAGGTGATGGGTTTGATGCATGTGCCGTATAAATATCTGTGTTTATGAAAATGATGAGGCTAAAACTGACAGAAAAATTTTAGCAGAAAAAACGCAATGGGACGAAAATACTTGGTACCAAAAAAACGCTGTTATCATTTATAACCTTTTACTGCTACGTGTTAAGTTTTTTAGTCCCAGTCCATCGCGGCTTTTCGGCTAAAATTATCTACCAGTTGCAGCCTTATATGAAAAGTATCGATTTTGTGTATCTGTTTCAGTGTTTTCCGATAACTACCAAAATCAAAGATCGCGAGTTCAATCTATAGAAACGTTTGCAATAATACTTGATTTCGAAGCTGTAATTATTTTTCGTATTTTTCGTAGGGGCAACCCTACAAATATTCATGATACAATCGAATTGTGGACTTTCAAATATCCAGCTGTGCATGAAATCTGCAAGACCGTGATAAAGACGATAAATAGAATAGAATATATTTATTTGCACAGAATACATGTTAAGTAAGGTGTTACATAAGTGGATATGGGTACATAGTATATTCCGCCTGTTTAAGGCATGCAAATATTTATTATTACAATTATCGAAACTTATTATCAAGATTGCCTTTCATACAGATCCTGGTCATCAACAAAATAATCATAATGTTATATGTTTGTTTAAATTAACTATGACCATTCAGATACGGATATATGTTTATTGTATGTCGTGATTTGTATACTAACTGATTAGGTGTTTGTTATGAGCAATTATAATCAAAGTTTAATTAATAACTTAACGCCATGTTATCAACGGGACAAATGTCAATTCTAATTTCAAATCAACATAGTTCATTGTCTATAATAATATTCTAAACAGTATAGACATCTATTAAATGTTTTTTAAAAAGTATAGACATATATTTAATGCTTTTTCTAAAAGTCTAGACATATATTTAATGCTTTTTTTTAAAGTATAGACATCTATTTAATGTTCTCTGTCTGACAAGACCCTTTTTCAATGAAACGCGTGAAAGTGTGAATCTGAAATTAATACCATATAATCAAGTATTCTGTCCCTAGAAGCTATGAGTCCCTGTGTCGGAAACACGGACAGACTCGTGATTTTTCGGTCACCTATCTAATGATCCACCATAGCGATGGTTGGTTTGATAAGCACGAACGATAAACGCACTAGTTGCCACACCATCGAGTTGTCCCTCAATCTTTTTCTTATGTGAATTGTTAAAAATGTTACTTCTTGCCCACAGTTTTGTTGGCATAATATTATTATTTGAACATTTTAGGGAGCGAAAATCAATTTTAAAGCGAACATCTCCATCTTATATTTCATCAACAAACCAGAGAATTGCTCGCGTTTTTAATAAAACAAACTGGCACATTTTACGTACATTTTTATGAGTAATGCTGCAAAAGCTTCAACTTCACAGAATATGTCGTGAATTCACAAGTGCTTCAATGTAACTCCGCTCGAACTGCGACAAATGAATACTAATTATCTAAATATACGCACAAGGTTGAATTAATAAGGATTTAGAGTTAAGAAGTCATTAGGCGTCGCGGAGTTTACAGAGTTATAAATTTTAATTTCGCACCGCATCGCTTGATGGGACTTGCCGATTGAATTATCAATACAAGACCACAAAAGCAAGATCTATCATAGTTAGACATTTTAAAGATATGGTAGACCAAACTAAAGTGGCGTTATGGCCACAAACTGATGACACTTAGACTCGCCTGAAGCGCATTAAAGCTCAGGTCATATTTTAGTGGAAGTTTTACGCGAGCTTTTTCATTTAGTGTCAGAGATCAAAATAAAAGGTTGTTCTGGTATGATATGGATAGTAAAACTTATTGAATCATTAAGCTGGAAAAACACGATGTTACTGTAATGACCATATTAAATATTTTCAATTCATTTCATTCGACTAGATCGAATTCCAATAGAAAAGAAGGTTTTTTACTTTTGCTTTTACTGTTATGTATAACCACAATGAAAAGTCCATTCCACCTCCTTATACTGTAAGCCACATCTAAAAGAAACAAAATGTGGTCAAATATCCTCAGGGATATTTAAAAATAAAATCCCCAATGAGTAACTGTAAATAATGACGTTAATTAATATAATTTACGAGAAAATGTTTTATGGTATAATGAGCGGATCAGATTAGCAAAAGGTCATCGAACCCATTGGTCAAGTAAATTGTGTTTTTAACATAGTCCGCACAAATAATACCGCGAAACAAGTTTAAAATCGTGTAGAACGGAAGCGGAGACAAGAGCGTGCTGTTGTCTAAATATAGATGCCAGCAGATGCTGCTCGCCTCCCGCTGCAGCTCGAACGCGCAGGGAACTGTCACATTGACAGTCCGCCATTATGTTATTGTTTTTTTTTCATAAGGGCACTGACAATTCTTTATTGGCAGTGGCAATGCACGCGAAACTAAGTTTTTTTTTAATTTAGAAGGTGTCTTTTGAGAAGTTAATTTATTATATTACCTAAATAACTATTGTGAATTTCACAACAAAGGTTTTTAATTAATTCTTCTAAAATACTGCTTCCCACCATAAATTTTGCAATAGTTAATACAAAATATTAGAGTAGGCATTTAAAAAAATATATTCGGAATGTTAAATAATAAATCTTAAATAGCACGTAAAGATCAAGTTTACAGGCAGTATTTCTTATTTGACACGGCACTCAAACTAGTTTCAAAGGAAAGTTATCTCCGAATGAGCCATATAATATGCCATCACCGTGCAAATTACATGCAAAAAAAGTTGGCAAACAATTTATAATAGTTACTATAGACTCTTTGTGGAAACTTAACAACCTGCAGTAACTCGTAGTCTAGTCTATGGTACATGCCATACTGGCTCTGACCACAACGGAAATCACTAGCCATTGACTTTTTCTAGACCAGCATACTCAATGGAATCTTGATATTCAGCCTCGTACGCATCAACGTGTAACAAGCCTACTTTTAAACTCATGCACGTTCTCCTATTTATTAGTAAAGAAAATCTTTAAAATTTAATATTAATCAAATAACAGTACCCGTTACACACTATGGCTCACCGAGAGTCTTTATGGTCAGACGGATTGAAAGGCTGCAAATTAGAAATTAAAGGGTAGAACTCTTTTTCAGCAAATCTTAATATAACAACATGGATGGACGCAACAAAAAGGTCCTAAACAAACGACATTTAACCAACCGATATCCGTACAAAACTAAAAACCGCGGGCGCGTAAAAATTTCGACACGACTCAAATCCAATTCACGACTGAACGGAAACTGTAATCGAAAAGAAATCGAAACTCAGAAAATTGTATCTACAATGTGTATTGTAATGGTATCACGTACGATAATCGATGCTATTATGACATACACGGAGAATTGCACCTAACTATAATCCAATATTTATACCGTGACTTTGAGGCGTACAATTCTGATGCCGTCCTTTATTGTGCTATTGTAATTTTAAGTGTGCGAAAGAGATATGTGGAGCGAATGTAGGTGTTGTTTGCATTCGACTCAACACGACAGGTAAATTTGTCGACAAAAGATGTGGGAGTTTGTTTATAAGAAATACCTTACGCAGGTAGACGTCTATTGTTGCACATCCCTATCGAATAATAGAATTTCGGAAATAATACAATGAATGCGTAATTTATGTAGGTTGAAATACAATATTTCTTTAGTAAAAAAAATATTTTCGGAATATACCTGTGCGCGGACTATGCAGGCGACTTTTTCTTTTTTTTCGGCGCCATAGCATCGACAATTGGTGTTTTGGGTTGTATTTCGTTTCGGTTCCTGTGGTCTTGTTTGTTTGTTTTCCGGGCAATTTGCGATGATAAAGACGTGTCTATGGTCACAGATGTTATCTGTGTGTATTTGTGGTGGAGTTAATTGAGTGGTTGACTCATTATGAGAGTGCGATGTTAATCTGTACCGGATTGTACATAACGGGTCATTTACCGATGCCTTATGAATATTAAAATGCCTGGACAGATATTCGGTAGTGTAAAAAAATATTTTAACCATTTTATGTTTTTTATTGGGCTGGACGGGCTTATCAAATATCGTGTTAAAAAGATCGTTTCGTTACGACGCGTGCAACGAGCGTGATTTTTATATTGCCATAAATAAAAAAACACTGCATATTGGTACAATAATTTCAGATTGCTCTAGATTTTGTTGCTTTGGTATTAATTATTTGGGTTGGTTTTTATAAGATATACAATAAGAATTTGGTTAAAGAAGCAGGTTAGGTCCTGATTATATCAAGAAAATATAACTTAAATATATTTTTTTAAATAAAATAAGTTTGTAATTCACTGACCGCAACGATGCTGATTTTGGACCTGGTGTTTATTTAAATAAAAAGGTCATTCTAAATCAGAATTCCTTTGCACCTTCGGACCGTAAATATTACAGAGATATACATCAAAATAAACATATTTGAGAGTAAAAACGACATTCATTAAGTGGCGAGGGAATTAAAGAATAAAAATCAACACAGGCGAAATGCACGTATGTTTGCGCATTTTAAAATCGGGCGTTCCTTTATATTTCACGTTGTATTTGGGAGTGTGAAATCGTGTAATACATAAAACGGAACGGAACGCACCCACATCATGTCAAATATTTTAGAAAATAACAACGACTTTGTTGCCAGTAATTTTAAAGTACAATATCGTGGTATGTATTTTTTAAGTAAGTGAATTTGTTAAAAGAGGATATTGCAATTCAATATATTGTACTCTTATTGAGGCTTATTCGAGTACAAATACGGGGAACATGTTCAATAGGCCGTACAGAATAGACCTACCTGGGTTTGACACCTGCTGTTACTCTATGGTAGGGTGCAGGGAATAAATCGAAGCGCCGCGTGAAGTCATTTGTAGGTTGGTGGGCCTGATCGTTGTCTATGGTCACTTAAGTTTTTTTTTTTATAGTTGTCAAAAAACCTACGGAATCTCCAAAAGCCAGCAATATAGCTGGGAAGCCACAACTTTAATATTTTATAAAATAAATTACTTTTTTGAAGCGTCAGTTTTAAATAATAAAATTAATAACTAGCTATAATTTTATCACCAAATTTCAGACATTTAGAAATCTTGGCATTTAAACAAAGCAAATTCTAATTTCTCATACATTACATCAATATTATAAATAAACAAAGGACCGATATAATTTAAATTCACATAACATACGATAAATTGTATGAATCACTTTTTTATTACTATAAAATATCTCGTCTTTTCCGTTTTTTGTCGTTAACAGTTGAAATTACGAGATTACCAGAGCTGTAATAACGCTCGGTTATTTTAATTAGTTTAGTTAATGAGATTTTTATCTGATAAGGGGTATCAGATTTAGACAAGTGAGCAGAAAGATTGCAATATGTTTTGAACCTTCTACAATTGAAATAAGTCTGTATTGTAAAACTATTGAAACTTGGAACACTGTAAATAAAAAAAACTAAAGTTATAATTGCAAATAAAATGTATCATTATAATTATAATTGACTTGAAATTTCTTATTAATTCTTTTTCATTTTCATTCGATACTTCTGACATGCTTAGGTAATAAATAGCTTCTTATTTTAAAATATATATTTAATGTAAAAAAAATCTACATAAATCAGAAAGCTGAACGAAGTGTTCTAAAAAGCATTAATAACAAATTGAAAATATCATCACTTAAATACATTATCACAATTCCAAACATCAAACGGAAAAAATGGCAAGCTGCCAACTCACCTCACTCTCGGTCCAATCGATCAGACTAGACTTCTCTTCTAGAAGGTTCTCGGAGCTTCTCTTCTCGTCCTCCCCGTCGCCCTCGTCCTTGAACACTTTGACCTCATCAGTGGAGCCCAGGTCGTCGCCGCCCGAGCTCGCCGCCGAGCCCGAGTGCGCATGTGGCATTTTCATGAATTCACCCCAACTCCCATTATCCCATCCTCAGACTAATACAACTATCTGTCATCCATGACAGCACTACGCTTCCATTTTGCACTATAACGATGGTCCTTCGCGGCGGATCGTCAACATTGGCTCGTGACAGTTTTGAGTTTACACTATTTTGTACACTTATATCTACGTTAGGCGAGTCTAAAACTAAGTTGAGATCACAGATAACTTTTGTCAGGTCGAACTTAAAATGCTAATGATGAGGTGTTTCGATTGATTTTGCTCCGGGTTGGTCTGAAACAAGAGAATAATAATTAGGTTTTGTGTTATACGTTCTTATTTTAAGGAGGTTAGGGGTCAGAATCGGGTAGAAAGTGGCATCTCGATATTCCAGGTCAAGTCCCTTTCGAGTGTACGTCGACGAGCACTTTTGGCTCGGGTCCAAGATATAGTATCTGCGGCTATATTTCACGAAGTTCGGCAGAAGAGAAAAGGCTAATTTATGTTATTTTAGGGCGACGACTTAAACACGTTTCGATTCGCACTTGCATTATTTATTTATTTGATGTCTTGTAAACATTATAAAATGAGTTTTAAATAGCTAATATTTTTTAAAACCGGTAGCAGTGAATTACAGCTTTATTTAACCGAACCCGTAAACCATGCTTTAATTAGCTTCAAACAACATTGAATATCACACAATTGATGCAGCTAATAATATACAGCATAAAGTGTAGGAAGGCATGTGCCTTGTAGTAGTGGGACGAGATAAGACCGTCTTGTTTATTAGCCTTAATTTAATATGGATTGATTTCTTGACGTTAGCCAAGGTAAATCTAATAAATTAAATTCATCGTCGACTAAACACTTCCATATAAAATTGGCACAGCAATCCCATAAAACCTGAGGTATGCATATTTATCGCGACCAATCAAATGGAGCATAGCAGGATACGGCCGTAGAACAAAGTGCATCAAGTTGCGCGGGCGCAGCTGAATGCGCTCGTCAAAGGTATGTCACTGAGGTGCGATCGCATGAATAATGGCGGTGCACGCCCGGTGAGAGCTATGCATGACAATGAATGTGGTGACATTACAACGTTTAGAAGTGCAATTTGTAAATTAAAAGGCTTTGAAATAAGGTATTTCAAAGTGAATGATATCGACTGTGTCATAGTGTTGTTATTCAATAGAAAAACTCTGACCTGAGTCTAACCTATTTCTAACATCTGACCAGTTATGGTTTTAGTATGGGTGGTTAACCGCCATCTATTATACAGTACTACAGTAATACTATAATGATACGTCAGTATTTTTACCGGAAAAGGCGAAGTAATATTATTATAATACTGTTTTAAGAGGTGGCGGTAAGCCCCAGCTGTGACTTAAAGGTGAGATAGGCATTGAGAAATCGGAGTATTAGACGTCACAGGGTAACTTCAATGTACTCCCGGGTTCACTAGTATATTATAGGTGACAGTTGTCACTTACCATTAAAGTATTAACTTTATTTAAAAATAAATATGCAAAACATCCTTCTAAAGTACCGCGCCCATGATATTAATGGAGGTCAGTTTTGCTACATTGCAAAACATACAAGGCACATACAAGTACCAATGTTTTGTAAGGTTACATTAGACAAGGCATTCTGACGCTTAATTAGCTTGTTCCGACACTAGCATTAATGAAGCTCTGTTATGTATCTATAGTTAATTGCATCAATAAAGAACTCATTCATGGAAATGGTACCTTTTTAAGGCTGCAGCCAAAAGCGAAAACCGAAAATACGTTTTATAATTTAAACCATTCATCATAATATTATCAGCTTCATACGTCCCGGCGTTGCCATAGTAAAAATGACTTGGACAGATTTTTTTTTTTTTTTTTTTTTTTCGAACTGACTACTGCTGTTGGCCGCAGATGCCTTTACAGCTTCACCGGCAAGTGGCGAGCGCAGATGCTCTCAGCCTAACTTGGACAACATTTGACCGCCATCTCACTGATGGTAAGTGAAGATGCGCCTAGATGATCAGCCTGGCCTAAAACACTATTATATTCAGGATTTTATTTAACAGGAAGCAAACGAACAAGAGACACTGATGGAAATGTTCAGTGTTCACCTTCGCCAGTGACAACGGTGACGCCAATGATGTAAAAAGTATAGATTCGTGATATGTTCACAAAACAACTGAAAGAAGTGTTCCGAATGCAGCGATAGACACATACACATTATTTCGAATGAGCTACATTATCTAAACCAAATAGACTACAACTGTATTCTCTTTGGCGGTTGTTTTTGAGGCACGGTGGCGTATCTACCTTTTATATACAGAATATCATTGGGTGACACCAAAAGTACACCAGTGAGTTGCTTCCTTTTAGGAAGGAATACAAGGTAGCCTAAAACATTTATCTGCAGAGCACAAGCCTTCCATCACGACATTGTTAAGGCGAGCAATATGGTATAGCTATTTGCCAGGCTTAATCAATGGATACTTTAGGACACATTTTTTTTATCACATTAATAGGAAATCTTGAGATGAGACGCTCATCTCACTGTTACTCACACACCCACACCCAGAACGCTAATACGCACACATACACACACAGTCACACAACCAAGTCGTCGCTGTCAGTTCAGTTGTCAATTTAATACATGAAACTTTTTAATAGAACATCAACATGTTTATCAAGCTTGTATCATAGATGTACGAGTATTTACCACAAATACAAGAGCAAACACGTGTGTTTGACTACACTAATCAAATCACAGAGTATAAATACAAATTCGTGCAGGAAACGGGTCATTTCCTTTGCGTGATAAGGTTATCTTTTTCGTTCCTTGTGTCGATATGTTCTTCGATAGAATAGACAGGCGAATTTAGTCCTTATTACAATGTGTAACGTCCACAAGATAGTTGCTGTTTATTTACTCATGTCATCAAACTTTACGTGGGTTGTGCAAAAAAAGTATCAAAAAAATAGTTACAGTATGAATAATACTTTTGTAACCTATCAATCCAGAGTACATAATTATCTATTATTAAAAAATATTCGTCAGCTGACGTTTAATCGATGGATTCTCTATATCTCCGCCATAACAGTTGATATAACATTTGGTATTCCGGGTTTTCAGGTGAGTAAGCAGAGAAATTAAAGATTTGAAGTCACAAAA
>PQWD01009833.1:0-52156 GCA_019425675.1 Leucinodes orbonalis | reverse complement strand
AATTTTCAATGTAATGTAATATGCTGGTTGCACACGCGTTCGTTGTCGCTTGCGACACGGTGCGACACGTCCGACTCGTAAAAACCTGAAGAACTTGCATAGTCGATATTCCAGCGCCCCAATTCCGGTAATTTTAAAATGCGCTAATAGGAGCGTTATCATATCAGCCTATAACGGCCTACTGCAGAGTACAGGCCTTTCCGCACAACAAAGCCATGGGGTGATTAGACCGTAACCTTAGATAAATAATAGACGAACTGAGATGCGCAATCTCACCCAAAAAGTGTCCACAGCAAAATTCAGCCCATCAGGTCAGTTAGGCAAAATTTTCATTCATAATCACGTCGCTCGCTACATGTATAATAACATAGTAGTCTGCTCGTGCTTTTGATTTTATACTCTTTCCATGACGCGTTAAGGTCAAAATTTAAACCAATAATTGCATGTTATAAATATAGTTGTTATACGTATGTGTCATGCGGCTGGGAAAATTTTTGGCAATGATGTAAAAAAGTATAGATTCGTGATATACTCACAAAACAATCGAAAAAAGTGTTCCGAATGCAGCGACAGCACACATACACATATTTCGAATGAGCGTACATTTACCTAAAGAAAATATTACAAACTGTACTCTCTTCGGCGGTTCGTTTTTGAGGCACGGATGGCGTATCTACCTTTATATATACAGAATATCATTGTTTTTTGGTTGTCGTTTCATCGTGATTTTGCATCTAGTTAGCCTGGTATGTCCTAACAAAACTAGGAAAAATCACACAAACACAAAGTGATGATTTCCCGCGGGATTCGAACCTACGACATTCGGGTCACGCACGGTCAGATCATGCGATCTAAACCGAACGCTGTACCCACTAAACCACAGAGGCAGAACAGGGTCGTATGGTGCTTAACTTTTAGATGAACTCTACTTTTAGAGCTCCCCTTTGGGAGCGGATCACAAAAGATCTTTGGGTCGAAGTGACTACAGGTCTGCATAAGCCTAAATAGCCCCCCAAAACCCAAATAATAATAATAAATGGTCCCAATTGTAAAATTTGGACACATTCGTTCTGTTTTATGGAAGGATTTTATTGGAAACACCAACACAATTCATTCTACTATATTATTCCCATTTTAAACCATTCAAGTTATACCAGAATACTTAATTTACGATTGTTTTTAAAAATGACACAATGGTGTTGAAATGTCAAGAAAATAAGTAGAATTACAGCCCAAGTGTGAGTTTCCTAACGATTGCGTTTGTCGTATTCGCTGAGAATCGAACGTTATGGTTGTTCGCATGTCGCATGGCTTTCACAATCACTTGTTGTAATAAATACTTAAACATGCTATTCTATTGGATACGAGAATTGGCTTGATTTTTATTATTAGTTTATTTCAAATTGTTACCTCTTCAAGCGTCCTGACGGATATATATAATTGACGATAATATACATAATTTCATCCTCACCACCTGGATGATTGGAGGTCTTTCACAGTTCAATTATGTAGTCATTTTCTGCCACGTACAACAAAACTGTGGAATGAACTTCCTCTGGAAACATTTCCAAAGCCATACGACCTGGCGTCCTTCAAAAATAGAGCGTACGCACATTTAAAGAGCCGGCAACGCATTTCTGGGACCTGAGGTCTTGCAAATGTTCATGGGCGGCGGTGTCACCATTAGGTGAATCGTATGCTCGTTTGCTTTCAGTTCAATAAAAATATATATATATCCTACAAAAACAAACCCACCAAAACATTTCACGTAAAATGTTACCAAGATTTGCCCTGTTAAAAAGATATCAGATCTCATGTAGAGCCAAGCTTCTGAATCTACACGACTTAACTTTACCGACCCTTACTTCAACAAGCTCTACATATCAGCAATATGTTATTCTTTGCCGATGCGCTACCGTCGTGGAGGTGATACGAATATTTAGTTTCTGATTTGAAGTAAATAACGAAACAGTCAAGTCATACATATTTACTGACTGGCGACCCGCCCCGGTTTCGCACAGGTGCAATGCTGATATACGCTCCTGCTGCCCGGGCCGGCCGGTACCGCCGCAAACAAAAATAACAGCACTTTTCTACTATTTGATGGGTGCTATCATATATATAACCTTCCTCTTGAATCACTCTATCTATTAAAGACAAATCTATAAAATAAATATACATCTCCTCAAAATCCGTCGTGTAGTTTTAAAGATTTCAGCACACATAGGGACAGAAAAAGTGACTTTGTTTTATACTATGTAGTGATATGTAGAATTTGTTGAACTTACGGTCGGTAGAGTTAGGTCGTGTAGATTCAGAAGCTTGGCTCTACATGATATCTGATAGCTTTTCACAGCGCAAACCCTATGTGGTCATTTTGGCAACATATTACACGATATGTTTTCGGTAGTTCTTTTTGTAAGTTTGTAAGCGGTCTCTTTATTGTTAATTATTTTCTTAAGTACTTATTAATAGGTTTTTGGTTACCATCTAGACTTCCGTGTAATCTTTTATATACTAATTCTCAAAATTGGTGCAATAATTGTTATTCTTTGTTGCTTAGAAATAATCTTTATTGCTAAAAATAATGACATGTTATTACAGTTACAAAAAAAATCACACATTTTACGGCGCTTTAGACCATAAATCCAATTGTGCGTAAATAACAAGTTTTGACAAAAACACGCCATAAAACGCATTCACGATGCCCATAAATACAAAGATGTCTTGCCTTGCAGCAATCAGCTTTAGAAACATTTCTAAACGATGTAGAGATTTTCTTATGGCATAAAAACGTAATGTTAAGTTCGAACCTGCGTGAATCATGTTCAAGTAACGGCATTTCTAATCGCATTGATTCAAATGTACATGTTAAATATTACAAGTATACAATATAGTCCCGTTGCGTTAGGTTATAGCTTGACTTGGAGCTGTCAATTCATAATCAATTCATTTCTGGCAGAAATATTGGCATGGAAACTCACTATCACTAGGTTGTAGGCGCGATACTGACAATTCAGATATCTCCCATGAAATAGGAGATCCTTCTAAGTAACGGTAAGAGGATAGTGAAATTAATAACTATAAATAATAAAAATGAATATCCAGTGACATTCACACAGCGCCATCTAGCCCCAAGTTTAGCGTGAAGCCTGTATTATGGGTACTAAACAACGGGTAAACATACGTATTTCTTTTTAAATAATTATATATATACTATGATAATATTGGTATATGTTTATTTATTGTAATGAATTATTTTGTGTATGTTTTTAGTATGTGTGCGTGCGTTGCTGTGTGAAATGTATAATACCATACTGGGAAGGATGAATTAGTAGGAATTCGTAAGTATTTAAAGCTTAGTAAAGGACACCATCCGCGACTGACAACTAGCAATAAGTTGTTAATGGTAGCGGTAGTTTGTTAATAAAATAGGGTTGCCTCCCTTAGTTCATGTGGCCCACCTGATGAAACCTGCAACGCCCTAAGCTGAGGTTCGAGTCACACTCTGGGACACCCTTAGGTGCGTTGCATATTTTTTTGGGCTGAGAGCCATCTGCGCTCGCCAATTGTGCGGTGAAGCTCCCACCTGCGGCCAACAGCGATAAGTTATTCAGAAAAAAATCCCAAATGGAAAGTGTTACCGCCGCCAGTGGACATTTGATACAGCTGAGGTCACAGAGATGCATAGAACCCGACGCAAAATAAGGGACTAATGAAATATTATGTCTTAAGATTATATCTCAAGAAAGACTACACAGCGATTTGGAAGTCTCAAAACTAA
Source organism: Leucinodes orbonalis (assembly GCA_019425675.1). Lineage (NCBI taxonomy): Eukaryota > Metazoa > Arthropoda > Insecta > Lepidoptera > Crambidae > Leucinodes > Leucinodes orbonalis. The sequence continues at coordinate 48,372 of PQWD01009833.1, read as the reverse complement.
AGCAGGAAATATAAATGATGCTTAAATATAGGAACCGCATAATAAACCACAGCAACGAGCTCGCTATGAACTTAATAAAAAAAGGGACATGGATATTCAAGGCTGAGAAGAAAACACCTTGCGACTTGTAAAATTAATGAGAGTATATAGTAGTCTTGAAATATTAGAAAAGCAGCATCAGCACAAATTATAAGTAATGTAATAATAATGTAGTGGCCTAGTCACTGGACTTGGACCACAAATTAATGGACAAAATATTAAAAATATTTCCGCAAAGAGACGGATTGCAATAATGGAGGAAAAAAAATCTTTCAAGAACCGTTTAAGTACCTATGACAAGAAGTTTCTTTCAAAATACGAAAATCTAGCGAAGTGTAAAAATTGCCATAATTTAATGCAATGACGGACGGTTTTGTTGTAGTAACAATTTAATGAATGGCCCCATGGCGTGCCGGGCTAGAGCACGTAGTAATGACGATGATCCGCGATGATGGGCTCCATACATCATCGGCTTCGATGATTGCGAAGCGGTTTCGACATGTTTTTATGCCGGTAATAAGCTATTGAAGAGTTTGTTATTTTAGATTTCGGAGTACGGTTATCTACCAAGAATCCGAATAAGCGGTGCTGCCTTGTATTTCACGACTTCATTTAAACAATTAAGTTTGTACTGCCATCATTTATACGATTACCACTTACGTACACTTTATTTAAAACTTATTGCAGATAATGAAATAATAAAATATTGTGTACCGTAATATGCAATATTTTTTTTAATCATTCTTTAATACTATAAAATTAGTTTGACGACCCATCTGGTGTAATGGTCAATTTCGGCTCTTACACCAAGGGTTCTGCGTTCGATCCCCAGGCAGTACAAACATTTGTGTGCATGAAGATATCTGTTTGTATAGGTCTGGGAGTTTTCTATGTTATGTATGTATTTACAAAAGAAATGTATATAAGTATGTTTATCCGTTGTTTAGTATCTATATAACAGGCTTATGCTTAGTTTGGGGCTAGATGACGCTGTATAAATATCAGTGGATATTTATTAATAATTATTATTATAATTTTTTTTTTTACAATGAAACTTTTTTCAATAATAATTTTTGGATGACAGATTACCTTGCTGCAATATCTATATTTGTTTGAATGAACACCCTGGTATACTTATACACATATACCATATGTATATATACATACACGTGTAGTTAAACACATGCTTATCTTAAGGTACATACGAAATGGAATACGTAACAAATACATTAGTGTTAATTCAATCCCTAATCGTTCCCTTTAAACTACTGTGGTGGTCTAGATTGTAGAAGGTACGCGGCGCGCAGGTGAAAGGGACGGCCCTTGTCTAGGGCCAATTTGCGTGGTACTGACGACAGAACAACTGTGTTTACCATGCCCCAGACACAGCAGGTCACGATACTATCACTAATGAATTGATAAACTAGATTTAACCCAAACTATAAATCATCATCATCAGCTCATTAAACGTCCGCACTAAGGACCACGAGCTTACCCCTATCCGGGTGGGTCCAGTGCGCATTGGCCGACTTCACACCTTTAAATCTCTTCGCAGTCGTGCGCAGTTTTCCTCACGAAACTTCGAATATGAGTACTTAACAACGGAAAAACATTATTTAAATACTTTTTTAGTAATTAAATACACACAATAAACATAGAAGCAACCAGACCAATGCAAACAAATATGTTCACACAATTTCTATAGTCCGGGGATCGAACCCTTGGTGTAATATTATTATTATTAACTTACTAGGTGGTAGACTCGATACTGAGTCGTCTAGGTAGGTACCACCGCAGTACCAGATATCGTCCCGTGAAACAGGAGTGTTATGCACTTTTGTGTTTCGGGATGAGGGCACTGTAGCTAGTCACATTACCGGGTATAAGAGACCTAACATCTGTTATCTCGGGTGACGGGCGCAGTGCGGCGTTGATGGAGGATAATAACTGTGTATCAGTTGTTGGTCTTCTTTAATGCCGCTCTGTCATGGTCTGGCGTATCACTTACCATCAGGTGAGCGTCCAGACCGTCCTGTACACTTATCACTTATAATAAAAAAAACGACTTTAACCATTACACCACATTAGAGTCGTCGTCATTTATTAAACGTAATTAATTAACAAATGTTTATCAATTCATCAAAGCCTACAGTAAGGTAAAGCTTCGATTAATATCTGCGGACGGTACAAAGTCGTGACTAGCCGACGCGCGGAGCCTTTCCGACATTTCTAAACAAATATTTCACAAACTATATGGATTAAGAATGCCGGTGGGAACCGAAACAAACCGAACTAATTGTGCAATTATAGAAATGCGAGTGTCACTGGCATTGGTGTCAATAAACGTTATACCTTTAAAATAAAATATAACCATTTAATCATATTAAATCTTATGTGGAGAGCGTTGAATAAGCCTAAGTCCAACGTTGGACGTCCAATGATGATAATGTTATTTTACCAGACAGCAAAATGATTTAGAAATATTTTATTGTTTATTTTCTTTATTGTGATAAAAAAATCTATACTCATATCTTAAGTAACCTTTTTCTTCCCGCTAAATATTAGAATTTCTGTAATTTTTCATTTACATTGAATTTTCTGCTTCCCGTTCAAACATACCATTTTCCACTGTTTTTCTAGCTTCACATTAGATTTTCGATAGTTTTCCGCTAAAACGTAAGTTTTTGTTTTACCCGCTTCACATTAATATTGTTTTGTTTTTTCCGCACACCATTACATACATTGTTTTTCCCAAACATTCGTTACGTTTTGCTAAACATTCGAGTTAATAAAAGCGCAGGTGCGTTGCACAAGCGCGGGTAAAGTTCGTGCGGTCAGGTGCCATTGCGTTGCTTCACTACAAACCATACAGATAATAACCATAATAGGAGTTCGTCATCACTTGCAATTGGCTGCGATCATTAATAATCCTTTTGTCATGTTCTTCAATATGCGACGACCTATTTGGTGTTGCGGTTGAGAGGTCGGCCGCAACACCAAGGGTTCCGGGTTCGATCCCCGGGCAATACAAACATGTGTGCATGACATGTCTGTTTGTAATGGTCTGGTGTTTCTCTATGTATAATATGTATGTGTTTACAAAAAAAAATGTATATATGTATGTTTATCCGTTGTTTAGTACCCATACTACAGACTTAACGCTTAACTTGGGGCTAAATGGCGCTAAAAAAAAAAATAAATAAAAAAATAAAAAATATTAAAGCTATTCATGAACGATAATTTTTTCGCACATAGCAGTTGATTAATTTTTTTTTTACTGAGTAGGTAAAGATATAACTTGCGAAATTTTGGCGGAGGTTGGATGAGGAACGCGTATGATCTGGTGACGGAAAAGAGGGCCCGTGTCCAGTATGCAGTGAACTATGATGAGACATAAGGGGATGGGCAGAGGTAAAACCAAATCTGAAAAATTAACAACTTGCAACTTTTCTTTTGAAGTGTCTCTCGAATAATTTTACTCTAGAGGTATGTCAAAATATGAAACTCTTTTAAAAAAAGGATATTACTGTGTTAAAAATAATGTAATTAGTATGATAATATAGAATTATATAAATTTTAATTATGTAAAAACCAATAGTATTATATAAATTTGGAATCGAAATAAGAACTATGTAAACCCCATTTCTTTGAAAAGAGTAACTACACGAGTTTCTTGCCGGTATCTTCTCGGTAGATAACAACCTCCCGAACCGGTGGTAGATTCATTAAAAATAACTTCTTGACGATTCAAAAGTGTCATGTAATGATTTATTTGAATAAAACATTTTTGAGTTTGAGTTTATGATAAGGCGTTCAGAACGCTTACCTACAAACGTTTGTTCTCATGAACTTTAAACTTTTGTCGCTACACTCAGCAACGAACGAAGCCTGACCCGTTCCAAAGTTTGAATCCACATTTATTATTCGCACTGCGAAACTTTGGAATTCGTTGCCAGCTTATGTTTTTCCCGAGGTGTACAATTTGGGGGTCTTCAAGTCGAGAGTAAATAGGTTTCTTCTAGGTCAGCGTGTTTCATCCTAGACATCGTCGATGTTTAACACCAGACAAGGCGTAGTCAAACGCTGGCCTATTTAATGTAAAAAAAAAAAGTTAGGGTAAATTGGCTTTCCATTCTACTAGTACACGTACCCATAGGTATATAGACAGACATATTCCATCAAGTTGTTTACTAATTTGCTACAAGTATATGTATAAACAGATGACAGCGTCGGTGGCTCAGTGATGTGGACTGTCGCCTTCCTACCGGGAGGGCTGAGGTTCAAATCCCGACACGTACCAATGTATTATCGAATTTTCGAAAATATATGTACGTTATCCGACGCTCTTACGGTGAAGGAAAACATCGTGAGGAAACCTTCATGCACGCCTGCGAAGAGATTCAAAGGTTGTGTGTGAAGTCGTCCAATCCGCACTGGGCCCGCGTGGACGACTAAGGCCTAATCACCCTATACGGGTAGGCTCGTGCCCCTCGGTGAGCTTTAATGAGCTGATGATGAGATATGTATAAAAGTAGTCGCAATACCTTCTAGAATAATCTTAACATATCCCCATCTCCGCATAAGGCTTGCATGTTGCAATTGCTATACGAACTAAACGCAGTCCTTAACTTTAATTGATTTGCACAACATGAGCGGATCGTTTAGGTTGATAATAATTATACTGGATGCGTTAGATGAATTACTATAATTTAGTGTTTAAATTAAATACTGCAAATGTTCCTTAATGATACACTAAATACAGACTGGAGTTGCAGTGCCGGCGAACTCGTAACTATTATTTGACCTTATGCGTGTATTCAATTTTTTTCTGGCTGAAATTCCGCCATTTGTAGTTTTCTATAGTCCTAGCCATTTTCACCAAACAAGTGGTCCTACCAAGCTTACCAGCGATTGATACCGCAGATCTGCCTAAATATGTTTTTTTTTTTTCTAAAACTTTGTTATGTTTTAAACCATACCATACAGAGCGTCGGTGGCTCAATGGTGCGGACAATTGCCTACAAAAATTGGGAGGGCGCATGTTCAATGCCACGTACCAATGTGATTTAGAATTTTCGAAATTATATGTACGTTATCTGACGCTCTTATGGTGAAGGAAAACATCGTGAGGAAACCCGATGCCTGCAAAGATTCAATGGTTGTGCGTGAATTCGGCCAATCCGCACTGGGTCCGCGTGAACGACTAAATTAAACTAACCATTTTATGCTATTATTACCGCATTAGTTAAACTGCCTTCGTAATCGTTTACTTTAATTATTTTCTTTAATATATGGTTCATACCATGGGTTAGAATTATCCAAAGATATATTTTAAACCGTTTAGCCAATATATTCAATTCACGTCCGTCAAAACAGTATGTAATCACAAGTAAGGAGGCCTTGACGTGTCACTGCCTCGTTGTAATAAATCAATCAACTTGGGCAACGCTGAATGCAAGTTAATATCAACAAGAGATACGAATCTGTTACTGGTTAGAGTAGTGGTTGTGTGGTTGAATTGTCTGAAATATGTTTGCGGTTAGCGTCCCGACCGTGCACAATTTCACATTCAAAATGTATTTAAATCAATATATTATTGTGATCAATTAAAGATAGTGTAGGAATCCCGAAACTATTTATATTTATGTCTTAATTTTAAATAATTTCATGCTATTTACTTAAAAAGATTAGCATATTAAATAAGTTATGATAAGAAATTATGAATCCCGAAACTAATTATAGCAGGCAAACGGGTAAACGGCTCATCTGATGGTAAATGTCACCGCCGCCCATGCACATTTGCAATACCAGAGGGCACTGAAATGCGTTGCCGGCCTTTTAAAATTAATTTTAAATCTTTCCACGCTATTTACCTAATAAGATTTTCATGATAAGAAATAAAATAAGTAATGAACTTAGATATACATTTTAGGGGGTTAGATAGGGGTGGTCCATAGATCCATGGACTGGATGGACTGGACATGGGAATGGATTAACACGCGGATAACGTTGATGGGTTTTTTGGCTGGATGTGCCCTCTCCTACAACCCGTCACACGACTATAAGCATTAATGGCAAGACGAGCTTAGTCGGTGAGCGTCGGTGGCTCAGTGGTGTGGACTGTCGCCCTTCCTACCGGGAGGGCTGAGGTTCAAATCCCGACACGTACCAATGTATTTTCGAATTTTCGAAAAATATATGTACGTTATCCGACGCTCTTACGGTGAAGGAAAACATCGTGAGGAAACCTTCATGCACGCCTGCGAAGAGATTCGAAGGTTGTGTGTGAAGTCGTCCAATCCGCACTGGGCCCGCGTGGACGACTAAGGCCTAATCACCCTATACGGGTAGGCTCGTGCCCCTCGGTGGGCACGTTTAATGAGCTGATGATGATGAGCTTAGTCGGAATCCGGCATAAGTACCCCGGCACAGTAACACGTAATATCCAATGAAGGATTTTTCTCTCAAAAAATACCTATCCAAGGTTTGTTGCTTATTCATTGGTTATTTCCCTATCCTCAGTTATAGAGCGGAAAATAAAACGTAACTGTTACTTAATTGCAGCTCAAAAGTGAAGAATTGGAAACTTAAATTAACACTACGCAACAATGAATCTAGCAAACCGTATATATAATCAGAAATACCCATGTCATGTAAACGTTCACTTGTCATGTAATTTTTCATCAGTGACGGGCATCTCGCAGTTCATTTAAGAAATAAAAAGCGTTTTTATTGTATAATATTGCACATTCGCGCGGCAAAGTTCGGTATTCGCCATTTTGTACAAAACACTAAGCACCGCCGGCCAATCCAATTATTTCTCACGCGATTGTACCGTCAGCATGATAACTGACAAGTTATTATATTGCCCACGTGAACGTTACTGGAACCATTTTACTACACGTTGGCTCATATGTAGAAATAGAAAAAAATAGAATATTTGAGAATTGTACCATTTATATTTTTGACGACCCATTTGAGTGGTCGACTGCAACACCAAGGGTTCCGGGTTCGATCCCCGGGCAGTTCAAAATTTGTTGCAGAACATGTATGTTTGTAATGGTCTGGGTGTTTTCTATGTATAATATGTGTGTATTTACAAAAAAATATATATAAGTATGTTTATCCGTTGTTTAGTACCCATAATATATGCTTCACGCTTAACTTGGAGCTAGATGGCGCTGTGTGAATGTCAGTGGACTTATCATTATTATTATTTATCCAAATTTCAATAGACCTATGATCCCGAAAAAGAAACAGTGCAATCACTCACTTGTGACGTAACAAACTTAAGACAAAGTCGAATAGAATAAAATTTATTTGATTGCCTGTCTCTTTATTATATCTTTGTTGATGAAGTGTTTTGGTCTCTGACGTATATTATTGTATTCGCAGATTGCGGGTTGCACATGAATTTGGATGTAGTAGGTACTACCTCCGTTAATTTAGATATCATCATCAGCTCATTAAACGTCCCCACCGAGGGGCACGAGCCTACCCGTATAGGGTGATTAGGCCTTAGTCGTCCACGCGGGCCCAGAGCGGATTGGACGACTTCACACACAACCTTCGAATCTCTTGGCAGGCGTGCATGAAGGTTTCCTCACGATGTTTTCCTTCACCGTAAGAGCGTCGGATAACGTACATATATTTTTCGAAAATTCGAAAATACATTGGTACGTGTCGGGATTTGAACCTCAGCCCTCCCGGTAGGAAGGCGACAGTCCACACCACTGAGCCACCGACGATTTAGATATAATAGTTGTAAATTTCTGTTATGTGTTGCAAAATGTTTGTGTTTGTGCTGGGATTAATAATCTGATTACTTGCTCTGTGTTTACAGTTGTGCTAGTATGTTTTAAAATTAGTTTTAAAAAAGCCCAAAAGTGTGTTTTTAGGTATTAACCTACGTGCGCTGTTTCTCATGTAAGTGATTGTGTAAATCTTTTTGAGAAATAAAAACATCTTTAAACCTTTAAACCTATTTCCAGCCTAAACTAACAGCATAATTGTCATTGCAGGAGTGGATAGGTTATTGAATAAACATGCGTTTTGGAAAGAAATCTTACACTGAAATCTTATAATAATTTGTTTCTTTCCTTATGATTATTATTACAGAACGCACAAAAAATATGTACGATTTTCTTGTGGAAACGACCTATGATCGACGCGAATAGAATGCAAATTCCTTCAACTAAAAGCGATAGAGTCAAAATATATCGGACCGTTGAAATTGTTGTTCACTAATAAGTCTTTTCAGATACTTAAATACCTGTTTACAACCACAAATGATTGCTGACGGTACTAAAAGTGATTTGATAGTATTTGTTTGGAAATATGCACTTGATAAAGGTCGCCTCCTGAGCCGCACCTCTTGCCACTGCCCATATAAGTACTAGGTACTCATAAATGGCACCCACCAATCCGCTGTACCCTGCAGCCAACAACATTGCTTGAATTAAGATTTTAAAAATAAAGATACATTTGTTATTTAATATGTCAAAACTCTGTAAAAGCAATTGGAAAGACTAAACTATACGAGTTTTGGACTGTCGGAATTTCCTTGGTAGACAAAGGAACATTCCAAACCGTTATTAGATTAAATATTTTATTTTAAAAATTATATTTAATTGAGGTTTTAAAAAGCATTTTTGAATTAACATTGCTCGACGACTTCTCTGGCGTGCTCACACTCAAAATATATTTATATAAAAAAATGTTTTACAGGTGCATTTGTATCGTCATCTCTATATGTATTAAACCTGGAACCTTTTGGTGTAGCGGAAAATTTTTAAACAAACACCTATGTCATCACAGTCTATGGTTTAAAACTTGGGAGTTGAAGCTCTATTGAACATATTCTGTGTAATTTCCTAGAATCGATTACTAAACATTTCACAATAGAAGGTTTATGGAAGTTTATTGTATGTTAAGTAACCAGAAACAACCGAAATGTCAGCAAGACCACGTAATCAGCATTAGAATCTTATCTCGTATTGCATCAGCTAATAACAGGCGAATTCTTTGTTCATACTATGGTATATAAAGGCCCTAAACAAACCCGCGGGCTGTAACTAGCTAATCGCCTATTAAACAACATTCAAGGCCTTAAAATAATATTGCGAAAAAAATATTTGGACAGTTTATTTTAAAACAATGGCCTAATTAGATCACCTTGGCGCTATGTTGACTGATAGGATTTACTCTCCAATTTATTAAATAGTTTTCGCATTACATTATTTTGCAGTTCTTAAATAGTTGTTAGGAATGTTGGTTTAGCTATGGTTGGTAGTTAGGAAGTTAGTTTATTTATTTATTCAAACAGACATGCCAGCTTACAGAAAGGTCCAACACGCCGACAAGTCAAACAAAACGGTCGTCACAAAAATATTAAAAATAAATTAAACTAAGAATAATAATAAATAAAAATTAGAATACAATAAATGCTTAGATTATGTCAATTGAATAACAACACAAATAAAAAGGTTAAATAAATGTGTAGTCAAAGTAATTTATGAAACAAATGTCATTTTAAATAATAAAATTAAGAACATTTTAAAACTAAAATTTAATTACTTTTGTCAAGGAATTCATACATATAGTTGATAACCTAGAACGTCTTACACCTTTTTTGTGCCAAGTTGTAAAAACCCTTTTTAAAAATCTGTTTTATTTTACTATTTAAAATTTCCATTTCCACTTTAACACAATTTCTTACAAATAAAGTAAGGAAACCACAGACCGGATGATGTTTTTATCTCGTACAACAATCTTACTTATTCTGAAACAGGTATGAGTGCCATGAGGTAGGTGACGTTAGATTAACAAATGACGATATTGAATGCTATTATTTTAGCTCATAATAGTTATATCGATGGGTCCTATGAATAAGGGCCAAAGTAATAAATTGACTATTTTAACATATTTGCGTAAAATGATTGTTTTTAATACAATTAATAATGTGTTCTAATTTTTTATTTCATAATATTTGCAGAAACTTTTAATGGCAATAAAAGGGATAACTAACTCACTTTTAAACGTCAAACTATTTGAAATTACGACCTTAACTGTCTCTACTGACAAGTTACGATTTTTCATATTAGCAGTACCTATTGATATATACTTTATGTGCTAAATTAATAGTATAAACAATTAACATAGTATTACACAATTAATCAAAGTAAAAAATAAAAACATAAAAAAATACAACAATCGGAGGCGCGGCTGTCAAATTATAGAAAATAGAATACAACGGGAAAAAAATGAGCGAAAAACCGCAAACTTTCGCCGATGGACGACAGCCAGTTAGAAAGTAACCGATGCAGGGTTATCGACCACTGCCGGCCGCCTGCAGCTGCAATGACTACCGCCATGGGTGCATCACATGATCTAACACATACCACACACACACACCCAATAGCAACAAAAAACCTACGTCATCCTACGGTTTCTCGAAATGATTTATGACAAAGAAATTAGTAATTTGGCTTTAAACATTTGTATTCAAAACGCTAATTGCTTTTGTTTATTTTTTCAGTGGAGAAAAGAAAATTGAGTTGAAATTACCCGATTAAATATAAACATATTTTCTGTAGGCCGCAGATAGACTTCATACTCGTAGCTTGTTTTAGCCCACTCTCAGACCCTCACCACGCAAATGACGTGTGCAGAGAGCTCTCAATGTAAAAAAGGTCATCATGCAACGATCCTTTGACTGTTTTTAAATGTTTTATATACATCCTATGATAATTATTGGGAAAGTAAACCTCGCCCTCACAAAATTAAAAAGTATAGTGTTCTAGATTTGAACTTGTCAATTCATTCTGGTTGTAACACTAGACTATCGTGCAAAAAACCGACATTAATATTTAATCTAGTAATTGTATTATTTCCCACAATAATAATAGGAATATAAAACAAAAAATGTAGGGTTACCTTACATACTATTATGCATTTCCAGATTTTAATAAACACTTGTGCCCTTGACGGTACCTAATCTAATATTAGACCTTTGAGTGCGTCCACAACCCTAGAACCTGTCATTCGCACAAAGCGCTCGGTAAGAGCGCTTGCGAAAGCAATGATGCGTCGGGCGGTCACTTCAAAAGAACGCGTGTATCATCAGATAGAAAAGTGTTATGAAATTGAATATTAATAGTAAGTTCATATGAGTTGATGAGATTTTAATTGTTAATTGAATTTCTGCACTTTCTTCAAGTCATTCATTTGCGATTTACTCCACGCTGATCTCACTGAGTGTAATTTTGGTCGTTTGCTTAGTTTTATTTTAAATCCTAAGATATTAAAACACCATCTTAAACATTTCGGAAAAGCATACACATAGTATTGATTATTACACCACGTAACGCCAAAAATGTATAATATGGAAATTGTGTTTATGCACATGATTATGCATTAATGACCTGTATATATAATAATACCAAATGTGATTTATCTCGAAGAAAATCAATTTATCATAAAACCTTTGTGTGACCGACAGTACCTCATCACCATCGGTTTATTACATGTTTATTACTATTATTATAACTTCAATGCAATATCAGCCTTTTTTGCAGATCTGTATAATAGACTTTTCTTTGTCAGTGTAACGTATCGATTTAATATAATTGTGTATCGATAGAGAGGTATCGAAATGGAGTCCTCTGTGCCATCATTATTGCGCTATCATAGATGTACAAATTAGAAAGTGTTTTTGCGATAGTATATTATATATATTCTGCTAACAGAAACGAATTTAAAAAAACATTTTTGCCCTGGCCGAGGCACAGGACCGGGATATCTGGCGCAATATGGAGTAATCCAATGTCCAGCAGTGGACAGGCTATAAAGATAGGAAGACAAAAAGAAGCATTTGAAAATAAGAATCAACCGAACTAGAGCTTTTTTATAATAGGCTATTGAGCAATTGAATAATAAATAAATATCCACTTACACACAGCGCCATCTAGCCCCATATTAAGCGTGGAGCTTATAGTTAGGGTACTAAACAACTCATAAACATACTTACATATTTTTTGTTAATACATACATATTATACATAGAAACACCCAGACCATTACAAACAGACCTGATCATACACACAAATGTTTGTATTGCCCGGGGATTGAACCCGGCACCCTTAATGTAGTAGCCAGCGTCTCGACCATTTCACCATATGGGTCGTCTTAACAAATTTCTGATAACCAGCCCATAGCGTCTCCCTGCCATGATTATTTAAATATTATTAGTATATTTCATCAGATCATTAAACGTGCCCACCGAGGGGCACGAGCCTACCCGTATAGGGTGATTAGGCCTTTGTCGTCCACGCAGGCCCAGTGCGGATTGGACGACTTCACACACAACCTTCGAATCTCTTCGCAGGCGTGCATGAAGGTTTCCTCACGATGTTTTCTTCACCGTAAGAGCGTCGGATAACGTACATATATTTTCGAAAATTCGAAAACACATTGGTACGTGCGGGATTTGAACCTCAGTCCTCCCGGTAGGAAGGCGACAGTCCGCACCATTGAGCCACCGACGCTCCATATATTAATTAAATCTGAATATTTATTTAATCTGTGATATAAAATTTTTCAACCAATCGATTTCCGATAGAAAATCTTGCGTCGCATAGTGATCGTACACCATCTTTAAATACAATGATTCAGCAAAATAGAGTGGTCAGTAACGTGCGCTTGTATTATAACAATCGAATAGCAGTTTATCGAATTACGACTCGTTTGCCCATATTTGTAAATGACAGATTGGATTTTACAATGAAAGCCTTGTGCTGGGAGAAAGTATAAAAATTGTATTATGTTTTTCCAAGCTGTACTTTTAACAATAATAAAATGCATACAATTCGATATTTATGTGTATGCCCTGCGGGCTATGGTATTCTCAAGTGACTGCTAAAGCCCGCAGGATTAACAAGTTAAAGTGGAAATAGGTGACAACCTTTCCAACAACTTAAGAAGTTTTTATGTGACGACCATCTGGTGTTGCGTCTGAGACTTTGACTACAACACCACCCGGGTTCCAGGTTCGATCCCGGGCAGTACAAATATTTGTGTGCATGAACATCTCTGTTTGTAATGGTCTGGATGTTTTCTATGTATAATATTTACAAAAAATAAATGTGTATAAGTATGTTTATCCGTTGATTAGTACCCATAATACAGACATCACGCGTGACTTGGGGCTAGATGGCGCTGTGTGAATAGCAGTGGGTATTTACTTGTGTATTATATATTTGTAGTCCATCAAGAACTTTTATTGTAAACATATTGTTGTTGTATGTAAATGCAATCATCACCGAACATGCATTATTATGTTTATCACGTAATTCTGGCAAACATTCAAAAAGCCGGCAACGTATTTCAATGCCCTCTGTTATCGCAAGTGCAATTTACCATCTGATGAGCCGTCTGCTTGTTTGCCTGCTACGACATATTTTTTTATAAATTATAAAGTGAAACAGAAGTGTTTTGACTTCTGTGTTTCGAGGGCTCTGCTAATACAATTATCGGGTATAAGATACCTAACATCTGTAGAATCGGATTGCGGGCGCAGGGCAGTGTTCAACATTGCTTTTGTCATGGTCAGAAGTATCTCTTAGCACCAGGTGAACGCACTGACCACAGATGTATGAATACAAATATCAAATCTGTGGCACTGACCGACCCTTTCACTTATGACTCTTATGAGTTATGACATAAAAAGGGATAAAACATTCAGCAGACTGACCAAATCTAGGACCAAATAAATAAAATATAAATAAATATCCACTGACATTCACACAGCGCCATCTAGCCCCAAGTTAAGCGTGAAGCCTGTATTATGGATACTAAATAACGCATAAACATACTTATATATTTTTTTTTGTAAATACATACATATTATACATAGAAAATTAGAGTACCGTAGCGTATATCCTGGCGTTACGGTTTTTTATTGAGTGCAAACCATTTTGGTGTTAATTTTAACTTTTTCTTAATCTTTTTTTCTGAAGAGAAGCAAATATTTATTTCTATTCTATTCTAGACAGGGAACGTGTGAAGCCGGATGCGGCGAAAGTGTCCAGTGAGTGTTTACATTTGATTCAGATGTTTATGTTAATTCGCGTCGCCCCCTCGCCCGAGCCGCTACCGCCATCCGTGATGTGATTGCGTAACTTCTTTCACCCGGTATCTCGTTGTAGATATGTATGTACGCGTTATAGCAAATATTCAATATTGATCATGTAATCATCGATTAGTATAAGTTTTGTAACCAATTTGGCTTATCGAACTGTACATTTAAATAAACAACAACCGACATTCACAGCGCCATTTAGCCCCGCTTCAATGAACTCGTACAATATATTATTAACTTTTTTGAAAAAACAATCTTATTACGAGTATACATAGAAAAGTCTTGGTTTGATCCGGAACCCTAAGTGTAGGTGACTTCACAATTTATACACTGCATGAGTCGTCACGTCTGTACTATAAGTAAAATGATTTTTTATAAGTATTTGCATTTATAACTGACTAGCAGCGAGCCGCGGTTTTGCCTGCGAAGTTCTCGTGGGAATGCGGGAATAATAGCAAATATGTTATCGTGATATGTTTTATTAAAATCCATTCGGTAGTTTTTGCATAAATTACATTAACTTCCATCTTTACAAACTTTCGTATTCATTATATTCGTAGGATAATTATTTGGTTATATCAAGTAAGTCAGTAACATATTACCAACCGTTCAATTCGAAGATTTCGAAGGTAAACAAAGCTTTTAAAAATGTCGTTTCACGACATTTCAATACCTAACAAACGAAATAAGACAATACCTACGTGACCCTACTAACAACTCCACTGTCGAAATCCGCGGTATTTGTCGTCAATACTCTAAAAACGAAGGCAAATGTCGGCTTGTGCAACTACACATCCTCATCGTCAATCTGCGCACGCGCAACTTGCATGGACACATGTGATTTAGGGCTGACGTGAGAGAGAAACTTCTAGATTTGTGTATATTACTCATCTTAGGATAATCGTTGTTTTAAAAATACCTATAGCCTTAAAAAGCTTTGTCGCTTGAAAGCTTCTAGTAGAGCGTTTAACAATAAAAGTGATTATCGAGTTTCTTGAACGGAAACAAATGTATTTGTGTAATTCCTGACTTATCAATTACCTATCAATTAATTATTATTACCTACATTAAACAAGCCATAAGTTTTGAACCCCACAATATATAGAACTTAATTTAATTTAGCTAATAAATTAAACTGGGTATTTATCCGCTATTTCACTTGATGTTAAGCAACGATGCGGCTGAAGATGGACTATGTCTATGTTGGAACAGCTTTTTATTTTATTTACTTAGTTATTGCATCCGAAATGACAGATGCTACACACATAATAAATGTTACATTATATATCTAAACATCACCAGGCCCACTACAGGCACAACAACATGGAAATATTGGAAATGCAAGTTGCAGATATATCATATTTAATTATTTCATCTTCCGTTTGTCTTAAGTATTTATGTTTAGGACAAATTATAATCCTGATTTTCTTTGTCATTTAATTAATCGTTTATTCCTAATAAGCCCATTTTAAAAAAATAATCGGGTTTTTATAAATTTTAGATAAGAGTTTTTATTTTCACTTGCCTTGAAGATGCCCAGCCGACCACAATGGTTTTCAATGACTTCTTTAAGTCCAGTTGTAGGATACTTGTATTTTAACTAGTGTCGTACTGCCCTGGGGCGATGAGTAGCTACGAGTTGCAAAAGAGTGGGCGACCTCAACGCGCCTTTCAGTGCGCGCTCGGTTGAAGGTGTTCCTGCGACAAGTGCGTACTGGTTGTGCTAATGCTGTGTTAAATACCAAAAGCGGCAGTGATAATTACTAGCGAGATTATACTTTTTTTTTAATTTTCTTATGTTATAAGTGTACAGGAGGTCTGGAACGCTCACCTGATGGTAAGTGATACGCCAGACCACGACAGAGCGGCATTATTTAAATCATTAAACATTTTACCATTGCCATGTCTATACATTTATGAAATATCAATTTTCGTTCATAAATATCAGGTCTGTTTGAAAAAAAAAGCTCAAAATCAATTAAATAGAGGAGGCAAGGCGACAAAACTGTGTTCCCGGATCAAAAATTAACACTATACTCTAGAAATGTCTATTGCATGGCAATTAAAATATATAATAAATACCGGACTTTTTTAAAAACTCTACCGTTTATCAAATTTAAGACACATTTACACGAATTCCTTTTAAAGAAATGTATTATTTCAATTAATGAATTTTTAGGAAATGATAGGACATTTAATGGAAAGTTATGTATTGACATTTTGTATTTTTATCCATTTATTGACATATTGTATTACTTTGACACATTATAATTTTTTTTTTTGACTTGTTATATTATGTATTATGAATGATTTGTAAAATAAAAATTTTATTTATAAAGAGGATAAATGCAATGTTTAAATGTATAAGTAATATAATAGTATTAATTATTTTGTAAATGAAAATGGGTATTTTTAAATCACATTTGCACGTCGATTTAACGATAGAATATGTTGGATTTTAATTTTGTATGATCGTAATGTAACCATATTCTCGCAAATAAATAATTTATTATTATTATTATTATTAAAGGAGACCAACAACTGATAGACAGTTATTATACTCCATCAACGCCGCACTGCGCCCGTCACCCGAGACAACAGATGTTAGGTCTCTTAAACCCGGTAATTTCACTAGCTACAGTGCCCTCATCCCAAAACACAAAAATGCATAACACTCCTGTTTCACGGAATGATATCTGGCACTGCGATGGTACCTATCTAGACGACTCAGTATCGAGTCTACCACCTAGTAAATACAATCAACGTTAGGTGGTTTAACAACCAAGTTTGAAGCTTATGAACCTATAAAATATATAAATACGTCAACAAATTATAAGCAAAAATATAAAGTTACATACTGTTATTGATTTAAACTCAAATCGAAAGATCATTACATCTTTTACAATCACAAACAGGTAGCAGCACTCTCTAATTAAACTAAAACTTTTATAAGGTACCTGATATCTCTAACCCTGTGTGTATTTACCATAAAATGAAATGTAGATAGACAGATAACAACTTCATTCGCATTGATGAACACACACACACATTAAAATAAAACATGACAGCAAAGATTACATAGTTAAAGTTGGAGCAAATGTAAAATAGAAGCAGTGATACAAAAGGATCATAGCTCAGCAAGTACTTAAGTGCATACATATTAAATATATTTGCTTTGCTTGCTTTTGATGTACAGTGGGCAAATTAAACTGACGTTATCGCCAACGGCGGATCCAGGGGGAGGGACATGGGGGTCATGACCTCCCTGAGCTCTTTTTAAGTACTATACTAACGTACATTAACTAAACACCTTTGAAGTTCTTAACTTGACTACTACTATGTGACCCCCTACTGACGCCTAACCTGGATCCGCCCTTATCGCAAGGAAATTGGTTTTAATTTACACCTAACGTGTCATGAAAAACACCTATTCCCCTTTTTCATATACAGTTACTTTGATGCAATACAATGGCGTCTGAGGCTGCCTTCTACATAGCGGTTAGCTTTAATGTCTTTGCCGGATGAGAGGGAATGGTGTTCAAACTTTAATCCTCTTTTTAGATTAATGCCTGAACTTACGGTTCTTGGGCTTGGCAAGTTTAATTAAAACTAATTCCTTGGCGGAGTTTTGTTTTTGTATCTATCTAGTGGTCTGCGATAGGTTGAAGAAAACTTATTGTTTGTTTTGTATGTTTAAATCGGTTCCTTAGTATGTTAAAATCGTAGCCCCCACCAAGGGGCATGAGCCTACCCGTAAAGGGTGTATAGGCCTTAGTCGTCCACGCGGCCCAGCGCGTATTGGCCGACATCACACACAACCTTTAATCTCTTCGCAGACGTGCGCACTGCAGGTTTCCTCACGATGTTTTCCTTCACCGTAAAAGCGGCGGATAAACGTACATAATATAATTTCGAAAATTCGAAAAGTCTTTGGTACGTTGCGGGATTTGAATCAGCACCATACAGATCAGCAGGAAACAGTCCACACCAATGACCCACCGACGCTCAACAGTTTTCTACTACGATGGTGGTATTTTCTTTTATTTCATAATTCCGCCTTAAAGAAAGTAAAAAGGAATAAGCACGAATATTTTTATACAAACTGTAGTTTGACAACGCGTCAATAGAAAACCGGGACCAAGCAGCCGCAGGCTGGGTGTTTGCTATAACGGTGCCGCATTTGTTAATATCTTCCTGTGCGCGTGCGCACACAGCGCATAAATCATACGTTCCCCGCCTTGTGGGCATTGTGGATGCCCGGTCAGGGCTTGCGTAGGAAAATTTTATTATGAATATTTTTTTGAAAGCTGTTATATCATCTTTATATTAGGACTTTGAAACAGTACCATAATAGACAATCTTGGACTATGTGGTTTCGTTTCAGTGTGTTTATATGTGTAATCTATTATTCAATGTTATATGTACAAATATATGAATCATCATTACAACCTAATATATTCACTGAGAATAAGGGTCTACTGTACTCAGGGTTCCGGGTTCGTTCCCATGCAGTAGCTACAAACATTTGTCTATGTATGTTTGTATAGGTATGAATAAAATCTATGTATATTATAAATAATAAAGATTCAAATAAAGAAAAGAATAATAATAATAAAATGAAAAAGTGGTGACCCTAGCCGTTGTAAATAAAGGAAATAGCACATTGTAAGTTAAGTGCATACGGTAACTTAACACAAAGAAAATAAAATATCCACTGACATTCACACAGCGCCATCGAGACCCAAACTAAGCATTAGCCTGTAATATGCATACTAAACAACGGATAAATCTGCTTCTGTACATTTTTTTTTGTATATACATACATAGAAAACACGGAACAAGCAGACATGTTCATGCACACAAATTTTTGTAAGTCATAATAAAGTTGGCGACGCTCACGTTGCTCCTTCAGAGTCACAAGTGCTTATGAGTATCACTTATCATAAGATGAATCGTATACTCGTTTGCCTACATATGAAATTTCAAAGAAATAGGTCCTATTTATGCAAGTGTAAAAAAATACAGACAGAGAATCGCAAATAACAAAAGTGTTGAACACTAGAAGAATTAGAAGATAGCTCGTTTCCGCCGTTCCATCAGGCTTGTAAAATAATTATTATATTTTTTTTGTTGTTTTCAAATATTTTATTGTTGTTATTATAACAAATAACTTTTTGTTTAGCACCTGTCTCCAGTATATCTTAAGCGTATTACATGTACAATTCGTCTTTGGAAACTTTAATGTGTTACCATATAAAATATTTTGTACCTATGAATTGTAAGAAAGCTGTTTGTTTCCTATATTAATAAATAAATAAAATAAACACTATTCGACCAGTTTTATTATGGAAAATTAAACTTAAAAAACATGGCTCGCTAAAATGCTGCAAAAACCGAAGTGATCAAAAGGAAATAAAACATAAATAGTTAGGTAAATAATCAATTATCCAATTACATATTTCTAGTTTAAAACATTTCAATTAAATGATTTATTAAAACTAATTGACTACATAAATAACACTTTAACTAAATATATTACACCCTAGACACTTAAAATAAATAATTAAAACTAAAAAATATAATTAAAAGAACTCCCTTTTGGCAAGGTTCCGAAAATACTGGCAGCGTTACCCCTTTGGACTGCCAGACTGATTCTTTGCCCAAGGTAGCTGCCAGATTTTCGGTCACCTGTGACGTCGACTAACCTTTTGGAAATTTATTTGAAAAGCCTCAAAGCACTAGGACCCCACACCGAACGGAACAAAATCATATTCGAAGCCATTACAACATTTAAATTAATTTACCAAAATATCCGATAATTATTCGTCAAAAGAACAGCAGCTGTCAATTCGGGGACACGTTTTTGGAGTGACAATCTGTTCGTACTTTTTTATACGTCCATGGTCCCAAATGAGTAAATTTAAACAATATAAAAACGTATCAGCCAGTTTCACTGTCTATTGTAACAGCTACTCGTTGACCGAGTTACCTTTACACACTAGACGCCGACTTTATAATTATAAATACATATAATTTCCCTAATCTTAATTGCCGAAAGCCAACGACTTCAAAACAAAACAAACGATGTCGACTTTTCTTGCACTAGAGGCTGATTATATCATTGGAAACATAACTTTAAGTGTAGTTAACAATAAGTATTAATTTTCACTGACACTGGTTGTGGGAAACAGTTGAAATCACAAGTGAATGTGAGGTTCCGAATTGGGCAGCAAGGTCAACGAACATTCATGGTATTTACACTGTGCGATTTATTTGATTCATAAATATAATTAATTTACAAGCAATACTAAATCTTCTTAATGCGAAAATGTGTAGTCTAATTATTCCTTTTGTTGTTAAATATAATAAAAACGAAATCAAAAATCGTATACGGGATAAACGTTTCAACTGTAAATTAAAAATTGATAGCTTGCGTTCATTTTGATTGTCTCTAGGAATAATTAATACTATGTTTATAAAATACAATACTTTATAGAGCCGCCAAAACGAACCGACCAATACGGGTACAGTCTGGTAACGGTCCAAAGTCTAACAATGTTGAAAATAAAACGGGAAGCCTAAATCCAGCAGTGGACAATGGAAGGCTGTAGTAGTAGCAGTCCTTGAGCTTATTAAAAGCAAAGTCTCTTTTGATAAAAATAAATAATTGGTTTCTCTTTGAGGCTACTCTGTTCTTACTTCGTTCCATTCATCCCGAAACTTCTTACAATATTATATTAAGTCCCACAGAACTTAAAAGGCACTTTGAGCGCTTGAGACAACGCTCAAAATGCCTTTTATCAGATAAAGATGTGTCGACTTGCACATAGTATTCCAGTTACAAAATCTTCTAGTAAATTATTGTAAAGTTACATGTAGGTAACTGACAAAACTCTGTGATGATATGATCCAATGATAAAAAAGTTTAAAAGAGAGACTATCGAGTTTCTTGTAAGTTCTTCTCGAAGATCCTACTTATTCCGAACCGACTCTATGGCTTTAAAAAATATGATAATAACAATTGACGATTCAAAAGTATCTGTAACAGATTAATTTGAATATTTTTTTGTTTGAAAAACAATAAATATTTGTCAGTGTAAAGGCAGTGGTCGTAAGCAGGTCGCGAGTTAATGAATGGACGATCATCTCATTCTCACACAAGTGCGACGTCTCGCTTTTGGTCGTGACTAGCGTTCATTGTTCTCTTTGTATCTAACTCATCCATCGACTCACAAGCCTAACTAGTATAAACCTCCGTTCGGCGATGTAGCGAGATTCAGGTTGTGGTTATGAATTGATACACTGTTTGTGCGTAATCAGGATATATTTATACCAGTTCACAATAATATCTGACAATCTTACACTGTTACTGCTCAAGACAGAAAAGCCCCCTACCGCCGCCACGCCACCTTTTTATACCCTTTTGCGTTTACCTGCCAGACCGGTACGGTACGCGGTGACGTGGTGGCGGCAGTAGTCATTTGAGATACTCTTAACAAATCATAATTCATTGCTCTTACATTATTACAATGTGTTTATATGTATTAGTAAATATATTAATTATAGGTTTAAAGGCAAGTAGCTATACAAATATAACACTTATAAATAATACATTCTAACACAAGTTGTATGCGATGGTCTACTGGACATATTCGAGCAGTTTTTAGTTCTGAATTTTTTATTGCATGGATAGGAAAGTATTGAACGTTTCACCACAAGTGATATCTCCATACACTGTTGTTATTTAACTGACTACTACGTCAAGCGTGCACTTCATATATGCAAATAAGCAGTGCATACCCAGTGCGACCAGACAATCCGGAGAATTGCAAACATATTAAAGATTCCCACCTGTTTGCCCATTTTCCTCTACAGATTTGAAACCATAGATCTGATGTCATCGGTTTACAATTTGCCAATTCAATCCCTTGTCAGGAACTCAGGTACTACTTTCTTTTCTAATAATGAAATTACTCGAAAGAACTTGTTATTCATTTATTATTTTTATAAAATAAGATTTTACACAGCGAGAAATACCCGGTAAGCGTAGCGCGCTTATTCTAAATCTATGCGGTACACATTTTTTGCGCGTCACGGCTAATTAACTGAATTAGCCAATTATTCGCATATTATTTCATAATTTTGCTCGGCGGTCATTCATTGTTTTTTTTACATAATCATAATCTTTATTTATCTTCGCTTTTACATTTTCTTAGATAAAATGTTAAATGTTTGCGTAGGAGCGTCGATGGCTCATTGTGTGGACTGTTGCCTTTCAATATCCAGGGCGCAGGTTCAAATCCCGCCACGTACCAATATATTTTCGGATTTTCGAAATTATATGCATGTAATCTCGCTCTTACGGTGTCGAACACATCGCGAGGAAACCATGTTTATGTCACGATGCGATTTTGGGATCACATATCCACTAAAGACGTCAATCGCTGCTGAATATCAGATTGACTATACATTCAATTGCTTATTTATTTCATAAAAAAAACTTAATAATATGCATTTAAACAGAAACAACGAGTACCATTCATATTTATATGAAATCGCAGTGTGGCCACAACTCAACATCCTCTTCAAAAGCAGCAAGCATCGCTAACACCGGTGAACAAACAATGATAACAAATATGTATTTATGGGTAATGCAAAACTGCACATAGAATATTTATCAAACTATCGACGGACCACACGCCTTTGCAATATATTCGCTTTACATTCTGATTAATATTAAAAAGCTTCTAGATCTTTAATTTAATCAGCTCGATAGCCATTACCATGGGATGCAGTGGTTCCTGTCAGTATTCCGCATACACACAATAAACTCTTGAAATATCAGTTAATGCGCATTTTATGCAGTTTAGCCATAAAATACCCCTCTCATTCTCTGGACGTCATGAATAAACCAACTGACTGAAATTGAGATGTAGGTACTTTTGTATCTCCGTATGGTTGTTAGCAAACTCCATAAAGAAAATATAAAAGATCACTGTAGACTTTATCCAGATTCTTTGCAATGATAAGTTACAAGGATAAGATAAGAAATGATTTAATCCGTAAGAGAACTAAAGTTACCGACATAGCCCGCCGGATCAGCAAGTTGAAGTGGCAGTGGGCTGGTCACGTATGTCGCAGAACCGATGGCCGTTGGAGCAGACGAGTTCTGGAGTGGAGACCGCGTCTCGGCAAGCGTAGCGTAGGACGCCCTCCGGCCCGATGGACCGACGACTTGCGGGCGGTCGCTGGTGGAGGCTGGATGAGGAAAGCGGAGGACCGGGATATCTGGCGCGAAATGGGGGAGACCTATGTCCAGCAGTGGACTGCGATAGGTTGAATAGGTAGGTAGGATAAGTTACAATAGTGTATGGGATTTTGAAACGGAATACACGACAAGCCCAAAATCTGGATACGGAACAGTCACTATCTTGGCCATGTGCCAATGTGGTCGGTAATTTTACACTGTCCAAAATTTTATTAATATTATTTTACCTGTGTATTAATTAAGCTGCAGTTTACTTGATTTTATTGCGTATAAACCCAATATTGTAGAGCGTCGGTGGCTCAATGGTGTGGACTGTCGCCCTCCTACCGGGAGGGCGGAGGTTCAAATCCCGCCACGTACCAATGTGTTTTCGAATTTTCGAAAAATATATGTACGTTATCCGACGCTCTTACGGTGAAGGAAAACATCGTGAGGAAACCTGCGCGCACGCCTGCGAAGAAATTCAAAGGTTGTGCGTGAAGTCGTCCAACCCGCACTGGGCCGACTGGACGACTAAGGCCTAATCATCCTATACGGGTAGGCTCATGCCCCTCGGTGGGGACGTTTAATGAGCTGATGATGATGATGATGAAACCCAATATTGCCTCATTTCATTAAAACACAGTACGAACCGGCAACCGAGGTTCGGCCCCCGCCGGCGGAGGCTTTCGTCGCGAGTCCCCGTAAGTTCGCTTAGTCCCTATTCGCGTAACCAGGATGTACCGGGCCGCTTTTCTCTCCAAACATATATAAGGCTCCCCCCCTGCAACCCCCTAAGCCGAGGTTCGAGTCCCACTCTAGGCCATCCCTAGGGGCGTCCCAGGGTGGGAGTAAGCCTAAGCTAGTTGTGTTTTTTTTAAGGCTGAGAGCCATCTGCGCTCGCCAATTACCCGGTGAAGCTGTAAAGTCCATCTGCGGCTGACAGCAGTAGTCAGTCAAAAATTGCCACATTGTATTAAGTACTTATAGTTTTGCATTAACATTACTGACAGGTGAAATGACATATGTATGTTGTTAAGCCAACCCTTCTCGTGTCTGTTGTTAAAAGACGGCGTCAGTCTCATTAGCTTCGAAAATACTATGTTATAATATGTATAACATTGCACGATACACGTAGGTGTTCTGTTATGCAACATTGTATCAACGTTGATATATATAGAAATTGCTTGTGCCCGCGGCTTTATTTTTATAATAATAAATAAATAAATATCCACTGACATTCACACAGCGCCGTCTAGAGTCCCAAGTTAAGCGTGAAGCCTGTATTATGGGTACTAAACAACGGATAAATATACTTAAGTATATACATTTTTTTTTGTAAATACATACATATTATACATAGAAAACACACAGACCATTACAAACAGACATGTTCATGCACATAAATGTTTGTACTGCCCGGGGATCGAACCCGGAACCCTTGGTGTTGCAGCCGACCTCTCAACCGCAACACCAAATGGGTCGTCAAATTTTATTTTTATGTACTTTTAGTGAACCGTTATTCGAATAAAGCAATGTAAGCTATTACACTATACACCAAACAAGCACTGTCACAGGTCAAACCGCTGGCTGCCCACTTTCGTCAGCATATTTACCAAGAACTGTTAAAGCACGTGACCCAACGAGGTTGGAGTACAATCCAGCCAAGTGTTGTCGCCGGGGAGGTAACGAAATAAGAGTTTGCGGTCGGTCAATGGAATGCATTTAGGTTAGGGCTAGCAAATGTGATTACTTTAATAAATTCCTACATAAGGAAGACGAATGAAGAAATTAAAATATTCAGCATGCTCCATGCCATGTGACCCTTTAGGTTGCATAATATTTAACATTTTAAAATCATTCGGCATGATAAGTAAGGTCATTTTTTTCATTTTGTCATTATAATAACTTTTGACTTTAGCGTACGCAAGAATCACAGATTTAAAAGGCTTATTTTAGTGCTAACACTGATGCTTAAAAGTAGAGAGAACTCTAGAAACATACGTAGATTTGATAACTGTTCCAACATCGATAGATTTTCAATTAATATCCGCTTTATCCTTCGGGCGGATATTTATGAAAAAAACACTAGTAAAGCTCTTTCACTATGCTAACGCAATGCTTAAAGAAAAGTCTTTGAGCGATGCGTCCTGCCTGTACTCACATACTCAACTGAAACATAGATACTGACTGCGGAAATGGTTCACACGCTCAAAGTCAAACAACGGGCGATTGAGAAAATACATATTGAACTCTGTAACCAATGATATAAAAAGTCTAAAAAGTGACTACAGAGTTTCTAGCCGGCTCTTCTCGAAGACCCCACTCATTCCGAACCGGTGGTAGAGTCAAAAAATCATAGGTAGGTAATAAGAACAATGGATGACCAAGTATCAGTAAAAGATTTATTTGAATGAAGATATTTTGAGTTTGAAGTCATTTACGGCAAGGGCCAGTCCAATTGAGTAGATTTTCTTCAATGTTTATTAGGACAACTTGCCGTGGTGTTAAGCTCTTTTACCACCACTGACAGAATTGGCCAAGAGAAAGAAATTATTCTCGATTTGATTAATATATTCCCAAAATGTTAAAGGTCAAAGTTACCTAGACATAAATGAAGACAAATAGATGCAATAACCGAAACCGAAACACTGCGGACTAGGTAGTTACGTACCTCTTACAAAAAAACATAGCCCAGATTTTTATTTCGTAAAGTGTGCGTGCGCAGCTGTTGACAGCCATACTTCGATGCGCACGCACAACGGCACATGAGATTAAGGGTACTCCCAAAGGGCTATAAATCTCAAAGCAACCATATATGGCAGTTAAAAATAACCTAGAAGCATAAAAATATGACTTGCATGTATGTAAACATACGAGTTTGTTTAGTTCTGTGTGAACTAGTTTATTACGAGATGATGAAAGTTTACAACCACTTATCTACTGATCAACATAAGCTGCGTGACAGACGTCGGAGGGTTTTCGTAGAATTGTGTAATTATTATTGATAATGTATGTGTTTATTTATATATAATATTTAATTGATATTGAAACCATCGTGTAATATATTAACGCTTTGTGTTTAAATTGTTGTGTTAAGGTTACAGCAGATCTAAAACCCTCCTCTATCGTTTCCCGTTTTTTTCTTTTCCGTATTTTAAAAGCTATATAGTCCTTTAAGCTACAGAGTGTCTTTTACATCAGGTGAAAAATATTTCATGATTATTTTATTGCCATTGATGTGAACTGCATTCCTATCTGTAGGGTGCATGTTCAAATCCAGCCACGTACCAATGTCTTTTCGAATTTACTGAAATATATGTACGTTTATCCGACGCTTTCACGGTGACGGAAAACATCGTGAGGAAACCTGCGCACGCCTGCGATGAGATTCAAAGGTTGTGCGTGAAGTCGTCCAACCCGCACTGGGCCGGCGCGGTGGATGATTAAGGCCTGTACACCCTATACGGATAGGCCTGTGCCCCTCGTGGTGGCGTGTATCGAGCTGATGATTATTTATTGCATTTTTTTATATTTACCCTTTAAGTAAAGTCCAACCCAAAATCCTAAATAGTAATGAGTGACCCTAATTTATTAGACGGTTAATTTGTAAAGCTCGTTATTTGTTCACCTTACAAAAAACTGAAACAATATCTAAGTTTAAATTATTTTTCTTAATAACGTAAATTATTTTTAAGCAAATAGTGTACCAAGAAACTTGCAATTATGTACACCATTGATAAATTGTACTAATAACAAATGAATGACACAAATTCGTACAAGACGTAGGCAAGTTTTTCAACCTGTGCATGAGGTTAGCGCTCAGTTTAGAATCTAAAGTGAGCGCTAGATCGGAATGTGGAAGGCCTTGCTGATTGATAATTCGTGACGCAGATTAGACCCAGTTACCATTTTCCTAAGCAGGTCCCACGCCTAACGCTGTGGCACTACTCTTTGATTTCCTTACCTAGTTGTTTTATTTGTGATTACTTCATCATCATCAGCTCATTAAACGTCCCCACCGAGGGGCACGAGCCTACCCGTATAGGGTGATTAGGCCTTAGTCGTCCACTCGGGCCCAGTGCGGATTGAACGACTTCACACACAACTTTCGAATCTCTTCGCAGGCGTGCATGAAGGTTTCCTCACGACGCACCGTAAGAGCGTCGGATAACGTACATATATTTTCGAAAGTTCGAAAACACATTGGTACGTGTCGGGATTTGAACCTCAGCCCTACCGGTAGGAGGCGACAGTCCACACCATTGAGCCACCGACGCTCACGCGTTAACTTAAGTATTCCAAATCTCCCGATGTCTTGATAGCGTAGCGGGTAGTGCGTTTTACTTTAGCAAGATCTATAAACTACTGTCGGCTCAGATCAACAAGAAACTTGATGACAATGTCACTCAAAAAGTGTCCGCGGTAAGTCTGTCCATCGCGTTAGTTGAGCATAATTTGCATTCATAATCACGTCGCCCGCTACATGTTATATGTGAACATTTATTTATCAACCGATAACCTTCTCACATAATGCCTATGGCCTACAATACAACGTTATATCATCGTCATTCAGAACGCAACTGGCTGGTTTATATATACATATATAATATATTTTGGTGACCCATTTGGTGTAGCAGTTAAGATGTCGACTGCAACACCAAGAGATCCGGGTTCGATCCCCGGGCAGTACAAACATCTGTGTACATGAACATGTCTGTTTGTAATGGTCTGGGAGTTTTCTATAATATGTATGTATTAAAAAATATATAAGTATGTTTATCCGTTGTTTAGTACCCATAATACAGGCTTCACGCTTAACTTGGGACTAGATGGCGCTATGTGAATGTCTCATTTATTCATCATTATCAGCACCCCACAGTCCCCACCGAGGGGCACGAGCCTACCCATCTCTCTCCCCAATAAATGTATATGTAATACGTTGTTCCAGCTGGGGCGCGTGCCAGTGAGCGTGATGGTGCCCCCGCGGTACGCCACGCTGCCGCTGCCGCCTGCGCCCTACCCGCCGCCCGCCCATCTCTACTACCCCATACACGACACCGTGAGTATTACAACCAGTGTTACCACCTTTAGTAGCTAGATCTAGCACTTTTTAGTATAGTTGAACTCCTTTTTAACGATTTAGCCCGAAAGAGCAATCTAGCTCATTTCACTGTCTTGACAATATTATCAAATTATGATGTTTTCGTGCTAACAAGTACTTTTTGCTCTAAAAAAACGGCTTCATGACATGCTTATTTCAGCATTTTTAATCAGAAAATCTTTGATTATGGTCATTCTAACCTTTTTTATGGTTCTTCAAATCGTCGTTTTTATTTATTTAAATATATATATTTTATTTCGCAGCGCATGCGCCGTCGCCGGTCGCCCCGTGAGCCGCGGCCTGAGAGGCGCGGCGGGAGACGCGCGACTCGCGGCTGACGCGCTCGCTCGAGCGGATCCACCGCAAGCGACGCCCGGACGGCTCTCCGACGCTGAGCTCAAGCGGACATACACCGGACTCGACAGGTAGCTCTATATATAATATTGTTCCATCATCATTTTAAGAGCGTCGGTCAATGGTGTTGACTGTTGCCTTCCTACCGGGTGGGCTGAGGTTCAAATCCCACCACAAACCAATATTTCTTCAACCTATTGCAGTCCACTGCTGTACATAGGTCTCCACCACAAACCAATATTTATATATATTTTTTTTTTTTTTTTATTTACATAGGTCTCCCCCATTTTGCGCCAGATACCCGGTCCTCCGCTTTTCCGATCCAGCCTCCACCAGCGACCTTTCGCAAGTCGTCGGTCCAATGTGTTTGTCCAAGTACCAATGTGTGTTCGAATTTCCAAAAATATATGTACGTTATCCGACGCTCTACCGGTGAAGGAATATAACGTGGGGAAACCTGCACACGCCTACCGTGAAATTCAAAGGTTGTCTGTGAAGCTGGCCAATCGTATAGGCCTTAGTCGTCCACGCAGGTTCAGTGCGGATTGGCTGTCTTCACGGTTTGTTCACCTTTGAATTTCTTCGTAGGCGTGCGCAGGTTTTTCCTCACGTTATTTTCTTTCACCGCAAGAGCGTTAGATAAACGTACGTATAATTTCGATAATTTAAAAGGACGTACGTTGCGGTATTTGAACCTGAACGATATAGGCTGATTTGACAAAGATATCGTTTAATACCTTAATCTGCTGGCATTAATGACTATAAAAGTTTAAATAAATTATTATAAGCGATTGTGTCGTTACCAACGACTGATTATTTAGTTGTGCATGCCGTGGTAGCCTTTAACTAAGGCAACACTACAATCATGTTTTATGGATAAATAAAAAATCAAATAAAGCTCACACCTTGGTCCCAGAGGGGTATGCAGAGATTATGGAACGCCTATTTGCTCGCTCCTGACATACTTCCTTAGATTCATTCACATCCATCAATATTTTCATATTATAAACTCTTATATTCCTCTTTCTTGAGACCCCATCCCTCTAAAGGACTTGACTAATTTTGTCAAGGTAAGCCCTTCTGGGTTGTCCCCGCCTCGTGTATCCTTCTACATTCGCACAATGATTGTTATAGATTAAAGATTATAATTGTACGGTGTTTCAAACTCAAACTCAAAAATGTTTTATTCAAATAAATCATTACATGACACTTTTGAATCGTCAAGAAGTTATTTTTAATGAATCTACCAGCGGTTTGGGAGGTTGTTATCTACCGAGAAGATACCGGCAAGAAACTCGTGTAGTTACTCTTTGTTTTGTTGTGCCCAAAAAAAACTAACTTGTCCATACTTCGCAGGGCATACGCCGAGCAGTTCATAGCAGTCTGCGACGAGAGCCGGCACGCGGCCGAGCACCACGACTCGCTGGGCAGCACCACCACCTCGTCCGCCGAGTCCACGCAATCCCACGAACACCGCAACCAACCCCACGAACACCGCAACCAAACCCACGAACACCGCAACCAAACTCACGATCACCGTAACCAAACTCACGACCACCGTAATCAATCTCACGAACGCGGGCATTAGTCGACCACAACCACTTATTTTTAGGTGGGAGACTCGGAACTGAGTCGTCTAGTTAGGTATCTTCCCGAAAAATAGGAGCGTTTTGCACTTTTGTTTTGCGGGATGAGGGCACTGTAGCTAGTAAAATTATCGAGCAATTACAGAGTCTATGAGAACTGACATCTGTCGTTCCGGGTAACGGGTGCAGGGCAGTGTTGACGGAAAATAATGAATATCTACTGTTTTCATTCTTCAACACTGCTTTTGTCATGGTCAGGCGTATCACTTACTAACAAATGAGCGCACTGACGGTAAGGTTAACGTAACGACATACGCGGGAATACCTTCGATAAAACTACAGCCATTTGATACGTCTAGCTTAATGCCTTCTTCAATTTCAATGACTTTAAACGTTGGCCAGTTTCGTTCTTTGACCCACCAACCCAATGCCTGTTGCCGCCAATATCCGTCTCCACAATATTGAGCCATCGTGATATTATCATTAGCCCTTAGCCCTATTTTAACAGCTTATTTATAAAGAGATGTTATTTTGGTTCATTTTATGGGTTCAAAATTCGTAACCTAGGATAAAACCAAGAAATCATATTATATATTTTTACAGTTTTAATATTTTTTAATACAAAGTTAAACGAACGTTTGCGCTACTCAGTTTATTACTGAATGATGAATACGTTCTTTATATATTTTACATAGCTCTACTTTTTTTTTGCTTTGAACACATTTCTTTATCAGGATCGAAAACGGGACCAAATTGTAATGAAAGCTTTTAGGTATCGAACAGTTACTTCCCAAATGTATTATACCGATAACCAATACTGTTACCATCATTGTGCGACATGACTTAATTATAAAAACTGGAACACTCAAAACACCATTTTTATTCAAAGACATGATTTGTGCTGAATAACCGTTATACTTATTAATTGTAATTATAAATTTAATTAAACCTTTAACAGCCAATGACGCTTTAAGGCGCCAGACACTATTATATATTCTATTGTGTCTGGATTCCCGACGTTTAATGGGTTAAACAACGACAATACGACTTTATAAAAATAAATGACATTAATAGATAAAGAATATCCTGCAGATTTATAGTCCTTCATCGTCACAAACATTGAGAGAAGGTCGACGAACTAGAGACTGTATCTATAACTCTATCATACGCGAAGTCATAAAAAAGAAGGTTAATGTTGAACTAGCACGTAGATAAAGATAATTAATGAAGAAGATACTCACCACGTAGATAATAAACATTATTCCAAATTGACGTCGGTGAAATGAGATCTTCAACGGAATTATTTGTAACGCCAATTGAAACAGGCGCAAGCAAAGTTTTAGGCATTACAAATCTTAATACTCGTCTAGGTTAGACTAACGGCTATACATATCATACCAAACTAAACAAGATAGCTTTAGAAAACTATTGTGTAAATAATTCTATTACTAACATCTAGAATATGTTACTAACTGGTGCACTAACAATTTGGGGTTATAACAAGCACGGGCGAGCTAGATTTGTATCGAGAAACAAGCTAACATTGTTAGGAGAACATAACAAAAATTATAATACCGTTAACCAAGAATATGTATATGTAGCACCTAATTACAATTTTTGTTTTTGTTAAACGGAACTGGTATGCCTTGCATTAGAGTTCATAGGTTTACTTTTACTAGTAAATAGCGTGTCTCTTCTGGACACGATCATTGTTAAACGCTAAATCTGTCAGACGTAAAACATTTTGAGCTAAAATCTGATAAATGTTGATGCAAAACATAATTACTGTTGTTTTTAATTTGTTTGATTTATTTAAAGTTGTCGTCTTGTCAATAATTTATGTAACTTTGCGTTTTACTCGTATACCTACATGAAAAACTTTATGAAATGGAATTTTTGCAGCGTATTCTTGGTACAAATTTGTCTGGTTGTCTACGGGCACTCTACTAACAGAACGTTTGTAAAATTGTGTTGTATCGTCAAATATCTGTGTTATACTCTATATCTAAGTCTTATTTATGTTTGTGATAAGTGGAATATGTTGGCGTAGAGACGTCCTCAAAATTAGTTAACATATCTTCTCTATAATGTAGAAATTAATCGCAAAATGTGCAGGCAAGCGCATAACTTCATAAATCCTGGGCCAATTTCGCCAATTGATTTTTAAAATGTTCAGTGATTGTTACGGCGAGAAAAAATCGTCAATTAATAGCAAAATGAGTTAGCAAGCAGATAAATCAAGAACTTTATTGTATACAGCCAGCATTAGATATTGCATCGTATTCAATCATAAAACATTGCATAATTCAGAACGTCTCTACTTCCCAACATACTATGTTACTAATATTAGTTACTAAATTATTTCTAGTACTTGTATATTTGAAATGAAGTCCCTTGTACCTTACTGGTGCCAAATTGTCGCAAATGAACGATTGGTACGTACATATAGTACGGCAAAATTTGCTCAATTCGTTATTTTTCTAGATTTACGATCACTTAAGGTTAATGTTAGTATAAGTCGAGTTTTATTTATAACTATTTAAGATATGTTTTACAGGTTTTAAATATATCAACGAGAGATTGACCACCAACAATTCATGTTTTCAATAGATGCTTTATATTATATGCTAAAAGCCCTCAAGTTTGATTTCTAATGAAGTCTACAGACATATTCAAATTTTGGATCATAAGACAGTCTAAATCTAGCTAAGAAACTTTCAATCAGATAGTTCACTACATTGTGTCTTGTTACCGCTTTAATGTAAGCTTATTATTTATTTATTATTACTTGAAGGTAGATTTTTTATATTGGCACTATTCAAATCGTGTGCTTTTGGGAAAATATTAAAATATAGTTTATTAATTTGCATAATATTTGAAATCTTTTATTAAATTTATTTTTAGGTTGATTTATTCCAAAATATATTTGATCAGAAAGAAATGTAAACTTAGGTAATTATTATTTTCATATAAATGATTTATTCTTTAAGGTTATTAATCAGGTAAGATCATTGAATCCGGCAGTGCATTGTAATATTTAAATATATTCTTCAATTATGAAATAATTATTTAAGGTTATTGTTAAAATATAAGAATGTAATTAGGATCATTTATCTATAGCTAGGTGCATTGAAGTATATTTTTTAGTAAATAACTATATTTAGGTGTGTACATACAAATATTGTGCTAAGTAATTAACATAATTTTTTTCTACTTTAAGATGTAATTATTTACCGTTTGTATAGGTCAGTATGGAGTCTATAATTTTTATATTGATTAAATTAAAATAAAATATTTATTTTCGTATTGTAAAATCTTTATTATTGGAAATATTTTTCCGCATGTAGGATAATGTGCAAATAAATAACCTACTGTTTGATAAAAATATTGTTTTCATATAATCACAAACTGCTCGATCCGCAAAACTCGTACCTTGTCTGGAAATATCACAGCTAATGTTAATCAAGGGGTTTAAAAAAATTGGAAGTTAAAATACAAAACTAATTACGCTTTAAAAGTAAATAACAGTTATGATGAGGAAAACATCGTGAGGAAATCTTCATGCACGCCTGCGAAGAAATTCAAAGGTTGTGGTCGTCCAATACGTGAGCGAACCGCACTGGGCCCGCGTGGACGACTAAGGCCTAATCACCCTATACGGGTAGGCTCGTGCCCCTCGGTGGGGACGTTTAATGAGCTGATGATGATGATGATGATATCTGACCAAATAAATAATAATAATAATAATAAATATCTACTGACATTCACACAGCGCCATCTAGCCCCAAGTTAAGCGTGAAGCCTGTATTATGTGTACTAAACAACGGATAAACATACATACATACATTTTTTTTTTGTAAATACATACATATTATACATAGAAAACACACAGACCATTACAAACAGACATGTTCATGCACATAAATGTTTGTACTGCCCGGGGATCGAACCCGGAACCCTTGGTGTTGCGGCCGACCTCTCAACCGCAACACCAAATAGGTCGTCATATCATGGCTAAGAAGTCGTATATATAAGAAATTAAATATTTTTATTTTCTGAGAATGTAGTTTACATGATTTTCATCAATTAAAAGATCAGCACAATTTGCCATATTATGTGGTGTAGAAATCTTAGTATATAAGTAATTATAGTGGACGTTTAACATGCAACAATCCAAATTTATAATTAATGTTATACAAGCATTTTAATTTCTCGGCATGCGTAGCGTAGGACGCCCTCCGGCCCGATGGACCGACGACTTGCGAAAGGTCGCTGGTGGAGGCTGGATGAGAAAAGCGGAGGACCTGGATATCTGGCGCAAAATGGGGGAGGCCTATGTCCAGCAGTGGACTGCGATAGGTTGAACAGGATAGGAAGCATTTCACATATCAAACAAGAATAGAAATTAAAGCAAACACTTTATTAGCGACGGGATTAATATTATAAGACAATAAATTCCTCATTACTCATAAATTAAATAAAGAATAAAATTACTAAAAATAACTTTAAACGTGATGGGAACGATCAATTGAAACTTTCAAACAACGCTATCTAGCCCCAAGTTATGAGTGATGATTGTTGTATGGGTAGGTAATAAACAACGGATGAACATACCTACTTAGATACTTGTTTTCAAAAAAAAAAAAATAGGTATCTATTAACAAAAGAACTTATCAAAAATGCATTACTATTGCACAGTATATCTATTACATATAAATAAATTGGAGTGTCTGTTTGAAAATATTGAAATAACTTTTTTTCTTCATGCATACGAATACATACATACGGTGCATATGCCAAAATAAGTTTTTGTCTGTCTGTTTGTACCGGGTTATGTATGATACGGCTGGATGGATTTGGACGGACTTTTTTTTACTGGTAGCTGATGTTATAAGAAGAAACTTTTATTTTAGACAATACTTTTGTTTTGGAAAAGTAAAGCATAGTTTTACCGCGCGTCGCTTGACTAAACTTAGCGATACTAGGTTACGTTTTACTGCGGGAAAATATCTTATAACGTTGGTAATACACCGGGAAACAGCTAGTTTGAAATATAATAAAAACATACCTGAGCGT
This sequence comes from Leucinodes orbonalis, assembly GCA_019425675.1. Lineage (NCBI taxonomy): Eukaryota > Metazoa > Arthropoda > Insecta > Lepidoptera > Crambidae > Leucinodes > Leucinodes orbonalis. The sequence goes on along the minus strand of PQWD01009833.1, from coordinate 12,830 downwards.
GTTTCAGCACGTAGTATTCAGAACTCATTGTCGCTGAGGGCGGAGAGGCGGCCGGGCGCGGCGGTGGGGCGCGCGCTCGTCAGCCGCAGCTCGCTCTCGGACGAGCTGCCCAACGACTCCGCCGAACCCTCCACGCCTACCAAACAACAACACTTACATGCACACATTTCCCAATACAAGAGACCCCATCTCTTTAAAGAGAGCCGCGTTTAAAGTGCGACAAATTTAAGCTCAACGAGCATACACTGGCTGCCAGTTTACGCTCTGTGAGACGAGTCAACACGCACGAATATTAGAAGAAATTACCGTTTTTTTTTCCAAAATGCCATCCTGTGCAATTGTAACATGCCATCATCGCAATGAATCAGTAAATTTACCAAGTAATAGAATAACGTTTCATAGGTAAGAACCCAAAAATAAATTGCGACAATGGGACTGCCTATAAACTTGGCGGCTTGTCCAGTCTAATTGTATATTCGGATGTCTATGGCTACATGTTATTTACTTGTTGTGGCAACACTCGCACTGACAGCTGATTTCAACTTGTCCCGATATTTAAATTTCAAATTATTGTAAACATAGTAAATGAGGCCTCAATATCATCGCTAACCATATAATAAGTGATAACAAATGTTATGAATGCATATATCAATTGTTTTTATTGTGGAAATAAGCAAAAGAAGTGAGTACCGGCATTTGTCATTTTGAATTCAAATTTGATGTGAATCGTTGTTAACTTTTACAGGTAATTAGTTTGTATTAGTACACAAACTGATCATTACATGTTTTAAAAATAGATTTATAGTAACGAGATGGGGGCGGTCGGTTCGCTCACGTATTGGTAAGTGACACGCCTGACCATGACAGAGCAGTATTAACCTTCAGAACGCCACGCTATGAACGCATTGCCGTGCCCTGGACGCCACACCACAAAATAAATTAAAAATACCTACGAAAACTATAGTAACCACTAATAGTTTAAACACGTTTCTTTCATATTTAGTCGTCCCCGCGGGCCTGTGCGGATTGGACGACTTCACGCACAACCTTTGAATCTCTTCGCAAGCGTGCGAAGGTTCCTCACGATGTTTTCCGTCACCGTAGAGCGTCGGATAACGTACATCTACTATCGAAAACACATTGGTACGTGGCGGGATTTGGCCCTCTTCCCTCCTAGGGCAACAGTCCACACCACTGAGCCACTGACTCTCTTGACACTAACACTATTATCGTATCGCTGAAAAAGCCTAAAGTATAGTAGTTGTTGTGAAGTAATTATTATTCCCAAATCATTACCTTCAACGAGATCAGCGAAGTCATCGTCATCATTGGGCAAAGTGCGCGTGGCCGGACGCGGGCGAGTGCGCGACCAACGCGCCGCCGACGACCCTGCGGGGAATATACAAGTGCCTACTAGTCCCTACATATCATCATCATCATCATCATCATCATCAGCTCATTAAACGTCCCCACCGAGGGGCACGAGCCTACCCGTATAGGGTGATTAGGCCTTAGTCGTCCACGCGGGCCCAGTGCGGATTGGACGACTTCACACACAACCTTCGAATGTCAGTGGATATTATAAATATAATATCATTTATTTATATGTAGGTAGGTAGGTGAGCGTCGGTGGCTCAGTGGTGTGGACTGTCGCCTTCCTACCGGGAGGGCTGAGGTTCAAATCCCGACACGTACCAATGTATTTTCGACTTTCGAAAATATATGTACGTTATCCGACGCTCTTACGGTGAAGGAAAACATCGTGAGGAAACCTTCATGCACGCCTGCGAAGAGATTCGAAGGTTGTGTGTGAAGTCGTCCAATCCGCACTGGGCCCGCGTGGACGACTAAGGCCTAATCACCCTATACGGGTAGGCTCGTGCCCCTCGGTGGAGACGTTTAATGAGCTGATGATGATACACTTTTTTGTAAATACAGACATATGTGTACAATGTTTGTACTGCCCGTGGATCGCACTCGGAACCCTTGGTGTAGTTCCGATATCTCAACCATTACACCACATGGGTGGTCCAATTGTGTCTGGATAATGTTAACGGTTAACATAGCTAAAAACTTCAACTCCCACAGGAAGGTGTGCCCTGCCCGTTGCCACTTCAGCTTGGTTACTGACTATGACGGGACCTTAGATAAACAAGAAATTAACTGAATGCATAACCGCACTCAAAATCTGTCCGAGGCAAAAGTCTACCCATCTATCCATCTAACATATGTTTGGGGAGAAAATCGGCCCGGCACACCCTGTTACATGAATATTGACTGAGCGAACCTACAGGGACACGCTAATTGTTTATCTGAGCTTAAAACATAATAATAAGTAGCTGACCATATGGTTGTGTGTCGGAGAAGTCATCATCATCAGAGTCGTCCTCGTCGCGGATGTCGTCGAGCGAGTCCCGCGCCGCCATGCTGCCGAACGCACGGCGGCTGTCACCTGCTCCAGTGCCTGTCACACAACACTTTATTGTTCATGTTACAAAACCCAGGAATAAACAATAGTAATATTAATAAATATATGATTATCCACCGACACACAGCGCTATCTAGTCTCAATTTAAGCGTGTACTGTAAAACTCAACGAATAGACATGTTTGATGTATTTTTTTGTAACTATATACGTAAAAACGTCGGTGGCTCATCATTGTACTGTCTGGGGGTCAAACCCAGTACCCTTGATAGCCAGCTTAGCTCAAAGGGGTAGTTAAACTTACCTGCATAATAACATACCACTATTTACTCTAAAAAATATATAATGCTCTTAGAAAATCTCACCTGCTGTTTTAATCCTTAGCCGTGTTTTGGGGCGCGTGGCCGGACGCGGCTGCTTCACCTCGCTCAAGTCTTTGTCCTCGTCGCTGGACTCCATGTCTTCTGGGAAGGTTTACAATCAAAATATTCATTCATATTCATTCATTAGCCTATACGTTCCAAGCCAGGGCACATTCCATCTCAGACACTATAGCTATGGGGAGATCTGACCGTAAGCAACCTGCGAAGACATCCAAAGGTTGTGCGTGAAGTCGGCCAATTCGTATTTGGCCCGCGTGGACGACTAAGGCCACGGCAAGGCTTTACGGATGTGATCATGCCTCTTGGGGACGTTTAATGAGTTGCTGTCGAATCCAGGACCGACAGTGCCATCCGAAGCACAGAATCGTCTTTATTTTTGGACAATCAGGTGTTTTAGCCTACAATATCCTTTACGCGTATATTACTTAATTGACAAATTTTCAACAAATAAAGTGACTTTTACTATATGTTTTTACACTGGGGTTCGAACCCACGACCTGCAGAGCACAGCGATCTAAACACACACAGACTTTTAGACTACGGAGGGAGTTGCAGCAAGTTAACCAAAGTTGTTATTAATCCACAGGGCTTGTAAAATGGCATATTTTTATGCCATTTTACTAGGCGCAACGTGTTGTTGAGTTGCTTAAAATGACATTAAAGAAATAAATTATACAAACCTGAATCGCTAAGCTTTCCTAAGACGTCCTCAGCTTCGTACTTGTGTATTAATTGCATGATAGCCGCCTGCTGTTCTTCAGCAGCCTGCAAACAATACCAAATACGAATAAACATTTAAGCTCCAATTTGAACAAGCCGCTTGAAATATAAGGTACTTCTTTTCGCAAATATACCTATTATATAATGAAACACCTAGACTATTACAAACAGATATGTCCAGTTTCAACTGCACGAGGATTGAAGGAACCCTTGCTTAATGTAGTAGCCGACTTCTTAATTATTGCAACTGACCTCGGCCTGCGCGCTCTCGAGCACGCTGAGCTGATGCTTTAGAGCCTCCACGCAGCGGTAGCGCAGCACGTACTGTTCCCAAAGCAACTCGATCTCGCTTTCTAGCGTTGAGAGCTCCCCTGCATACGCTGGCCTGAAACGTAAATTCAATATTTATATGTAAATTTTAAATGCAATTGTAATTACGAGGGTGGTTCATGACAACGCCGCTGATGTAACGCCGCCCGTTCCCAAACAACAAAATGAGAACTCACTCTTACATTACATGCTCATTTAACTGTCCACCGACTTGAACTTCTGAACTTTAAATATGCAGTTGTATCCTCCACTGCACTTGATGTTCTGCATCGTGTGCAATCTCTCTCCTCTGACCGAGCCAGCTCAGCCCGTCGTCTCTCCAGCTTCGTATCGCGTGCTTCGCTGGTAACCACACTACCGTTCGGTACGTGGCAGCCACAGACATCAGAATATACATTAGACTGGACAAGCCGCCAAGTTTATAGGCAGTCCCAGTGTCGCAATTTCTTTTCGGTTCTTACCTGTGAAAAGTTTTTATATTTCTTGGTAAATTTACTGATTCATTGCGATGATGGTATGTTACAATTGCACAGGATGGCATTTTGGAAAAAAACGGTAATATATTCGTGCGTTTTGACTCGTCTCACAGACCGTAAACTGGTAGCCAGTGTAAGCTCGTTGAGCTTACAGTTGTCGCACTTTAAACGCGGCTTGCCCCATCTCCTGTATTGGGAAATCTGTGGTGGCAGCAGTGTAGGCAAGCCTAGGCACCAGCCTTGACCTCCCCAAAGAACCTTTGATATAACTAAATCTTCTGCACAATATGCAATCTCTTCTCTGATTGAGCCAGCTTTACGAGTCCTCGTTATAATATCGCAGACAACGACGTAGGTTACAGCTATGTTACTACCTGCAAGATAACACTTTACTTTATGAAGTAACTTGGTCTTTTGCACCATATGATATCTATTCTCTGCTCTCACCAGCTTGACGCGATCACGTTACCCATATGGTCACGGGCAGCGGCGTAGGTGACATCTGTGTATCCTGCGAGATTACACTTGATTCTATGAACTAACTTGATCTTCTTTACCGTGTGCAGTCTCATCTTTTCCCTACACATACGGGCGGCAGCATGCATCATCTTTGTGATTTCCAGCATGGACACGCTTGACCTACCCTAAAAAATTATGTACTAACTTGATCTTCTGCACAGTATGCAATCTCTTCTCCGCCCGAGCCAGCTCAGCCCGCCGTCTCTCCAGCTTGGCATCGAGTGCAGCCTCACTAGCGGCCACACTCGCGATCTGGTCCCGGGCGGCGGCTGCTCGCTCTCCCGCCAGTGCCAGAGCTCGTCGAAGGCATGCCTCCATGGCTGACAGCTCCAGTGGACGTGAGAGCGCTTGGTCGCGGACCTCCTGCCAACGAGAACCGAACAAGTCAAAGGACCCAACACATGACGTATGGATCATCATCATAGACACACCCATGTGTCTGCGTATAATTATCCGATCCTATCTGTAGTATTTTTCATGCAACGTGAACAGAGAAAACTAGAAATGAAGTAAGAAGTGGTCTTCTCTGTTCTAGGTGAGAAATTGCTACTATCAGCTATAACAGTGAATCATGGACACAAAAATGATAACACATGGCCTAGTTGTGGCATTTATTATGATATGTCAACGGAGAAGGCCACTTACTTGGTGCGAGATGGTTACCTCACATCAGCTATAAAAGTAAACCATGGCGTGAACCATATCGAAAAAAAATATTTTTAAAATAAAGCTAAATTTAATTAACAAACACTAACGTAACCCTTGTTGATGTTTTAGAGAAGAAGCCGGGATATCCGTTGCCTTATTGTATGAGACAGAATGAAAAAGAAGCACATACCTTATTCTCAGCTTCTTTTGCTAAAAGGTCGTATAGAAAGGCGCCTTGCGCTGTTATTTCTGTAGCTAATGCTCGGGCTAGCTTTATTTCGCCCAACTGTAACAAATATTTAATTGCTATATACGGTACCTTTTTACCTCCTAAGTGTTTTCACAAAATAAAGTAAGGATAGGTGCTTTCCATTAGGTACCACTCGTAACTCTGAGTGAGTCGCCATTCTTAAAAGACAATTTTAAAGGAAATATAAAGAGTAAAGGGCGGTTTTTGGCCTCAGGTAACATCACTCACTCGACGAACCAAATCGCAAATGAGTGCGATTTGCTTCCATTGAGTGCCGTATAATTTTTGTCTGCTCTTCACGTCAGAACTGCTTCCCGTCTTATCTGTCCAAAACATAGAAAAGCAGTATTTCGTAGTAGTTTCCACAGTGCCAACCGTGCAGATTAAGGCGAGATCCTCTTCACTATCTTCTCCAAGATAATGAAGAGGATTCAGTGGAACAAAACACCAGCAGTGGACAGTCAAGGTCTGTTAAAGTACATGATAAAATAACTAAATACTACACTAACTTTAGTGGAAACATCGTAGTTTAGCGTGGTACTTTCACTCTGCTGGTCGTCCGGTGGTGGTGATTCCAAAGCAGAGCGCAGCAGACCAGTCACCTTGAGCAGCTCACGGACCGCCCACCCATCTGCGCCGTACACTTTCTTGCCGTTCAACTTCAGGTTGGCACGGGAATGCTGGAATGACAAGATCATCGAGAGTTTTGGTTTAAATTAGGTGTACCGGATTTTAATCATTCAATTATTATGCAATTAAGAGACCTATGTCGAATAGTGGTTTCCAATAAGTTGCGTTAGGAATATTTTTGGCTATGGGGTCGTTGTTCTAGACTGATAATTGAGACACATAGCAAAAGGACTGGACTACTTACTCTTACTTGTCATCTTTAGGTCATAATATAAGTTAGAATTTATGGCAGCAACCCATACTAAGAATATATTAGCAAGAATCGTCATTTCATCATCATCATTACAGCCTAAAAAGTTCATTACTGAACGAAGGCATCCCCTATGATGTTCACGCGAACCGATCCCTAGCAGTTCATATCCAATTAAATGAAATAGGTACTTGTTTTATTAACATTTTCCTAAGGAAATTCGTTATTAAAGTACTCGTAAATACTTACAAAAAGCGCAACCGCGTGGGTGACCATAGCCACCCTCTGCTCGACGGAGCCCTTCCCCCCAGTTAGAACGGCGTCCGGCTCCACCCTCGCAGCCAGCCATTGAAGACATTTCTCCAGGAGATCCCAGTTAGGACTCCTGAAGCTCTCCAGCGAAATTGGTTCAGGGAATCCTAGCACTCGCATTGCTTCGCTGAAATCTGGGTTAACTCAAACTTAAAAAAATTCTGTATTAAATTGAGTCTTTATAAAATCCTTTTTTAATAATCTTCATGGTGTCTCTCTTAGGGATAAGGTAACAAATGACTTAATCCGTAAGAGAACTAAATTTCTGCCTATTTAGTATCAGCATTGCACCCATGCGGAGCCGGGGTGGGTCGCTAGTATTAAGTAAAATGAATATAAAGGTAAGATATAATTTAATCCATCCTTTTATTTAACCTATTAATGTCAATGTTACTGTTTGTTTCACTTAAAAGCGAGAACTGTAGATCCTAAAGGCAGAGGAGGAAGGTAGATCATAAAGGTACGATTACCTACAAGATAATTTAATTTACTTACTTCGTAAATCCCGGTAAGACATTTTTAATTTAATTATTATTTACTTCGTTTCACAACACAAATACGTTTTTGTTGACATCGACTTCATTTACCCGTTGCCATGGCAACTTAAAATTGTTTTAGCTTTAGTGTTCCCAACCGCCACACTGAACACTGCTGACCTCTATGATATTGTAAAAGAGAGGTCAATTATTCCCGTTGATTTAGAATCCTTATCATCTACGGTGACACCATAGATAATAAGCGCAGCGCGCTAATACTAAATCTATGGGTGACACAGTAGGTACATTATCTGAGGTAGACAGGTACTAAATGAAATATCAACATATAATTAATAATTTATTTATTTCTATGAAGGTACCTTAATACAATTCAGAGACTTACACAAATAAAAGCTTTTATTAATTATCTACATACTTACCTATGTATCTACTACTAGGTCTAGGTACTAATAGGTTTAGCATAGTAATAATTACAATCATTTAAATAATAACTTGCATCCCTGTGCAAGCTAATTGGGCATACGGGACAGCTTTTAGAAATAACTTTAAAATAAAACAGCTGTCCGAATTATTCCACTGCTTTGGTACACTAGCAATTATAATTAAAGTTTAAAGGTTGCTATGAAAATTTATCAGGCGTTCAAAGAGTGTTCTAAGCTTTACCAATTGTATCATCATTACAACCTAAAAAGTCCACTGCTGAACGAAAGCCTCCCCTAATGATTTCCACGCGGACCGATTCCTTGCAGCTGACATCCATCTGCTACCCGCCACCTTAACCAGATCATCAACCAATTGTATGGTGTAATTAAAATGTGTAAAAAAAGAAATAATCATGAATATTTTATAGCATTTAGCATGGTATTTCGTAAAGGAGACTTTATTTTAACAAATCAAAGGTTTGTTCTTATATATGTTCCCTTTGGTTATTTTATAAAAGAAATAACTTTCATAATCATACTTAGCATGAATCTTTGTTGTTTAGCAAAAACATGGCCCCATCGGTCAGTATTTAAATACTGAAATCGGAACATTTAAATACCACTTAATAAAAATAAGAAAGTTTTCTAAAAAAACACAAATAAAAATAACTCAAAATAAAATAAACAATATTTATTTATACCTAAACTAACTACCAAAACAGTTGAATAAAACAAGATGGAGTCTCTTAATTCCTTGAGATATCTCAGGAATCATTGTGTTGTTTGTAGAGACTCCTATCATGTTGATGTACGCCCAATTAATAGAAAAATCATAAGTCAATCGCGGTTGGCGGTTGTCTCATAGCACGCTTCGTGGACTCCTCGCGCTTCACGGCAACACGAATACGAGCAGCTTTCAAATGTCTGTAATATAGAAAATCCATGTCAACAATACATAGTAGGTAGTTTGTTATTGTTTAATATCAAGATTCCAGATGCATAAATGTTATTTGATCTCTTTTAAAAACCATTGATTACACTAGCCCTCTTTGCAAAATACAGAGGTGCATATACTACTATTTCACTGAACAATTTCAGGCACATGCGGTGCATACCTACCTTGACCAAGCATTTTTTTATAGCATAGGTGGCAAACAAGCAGACAGATCACCTGATGGAAAGTAAATACTGCCACCCATGGACATTTGCAACAAAAAAGGAACTACAAGATGCTTTGCCAAACTTTGAAGCAAGAATACACTCTTATTGAAGGTCTGCAGGTTGTAGCTGTCTGGAAAAGCGCATGCTCATTCCACAATTTTGTGGTGTGGGTCGAAAGTTTTTGTTGAAACGCACAGTAGTGCTGTGCCAACTGTCAAGGTGGTGAGGGAGGTAGAGTTAGTACAAAGCCTAGCACATAGTACTTAGGGAAGACTCAGAAATTGCCTGTTATAAGAAATTCTAAATATTACTTAACATTTATTTAATACCACCTTAATAAGCTTACCACTACTATATATCATTTCATGTTGTAATCAACAAACCTTTGCCTGATCCTCTCCTCAGTTTCGGGGCTGGGTGCCTTCTCCACGACATCAGCATTTCGTATCATAGCTCGCAATTTCTGGAGGCAATCAGCCAGGTTCAGCTGCTGGGAACGAGTGGTGTCTGACCGAATGATCAAGTAGCCATCCTTTGATAACTTGTTGCCATACTAGTAAAGAAAAGCATCAATTCGAAATATAAATTGTGAAATCGAATATACAAATCAATTTTCTATTACAATTTTTAGATTTGATTTCCTTTAAAATAACGAAATCAGAATCTATTTATTCAAATTAGACTTACAAAAAGCATTTATGAACGTCAAAAATTACACAAAATAAAACATTTACAAAACAAAAGTAAAGCACAAAAAATTAATTTTAATTACTTGAAAATAAAAGCATAATATTATTCTGTTTGAATGTTTAGTGGGATCAAAAATATTAAATCCCTTTGATCTGAAACTTAAGTCCCGGCTTAACAATGAAGTGACTTGTGTTTCAATAAAATTAATTTACCAATTCCAGCATTTTCTGTTTTATATCAGGATGTATCCAATCTGCATCACTGATTTTAAATCTTAGGTCTACTTTGGTGTGCACCTGAAAAAAATATAACATTTACTCACTTAATATAATATTATAGAAGTATCAGTTGAACTTAAGTAACCACAACATCTTAGATTATAATTAACTTTTAAAATATATTGTATTATAAATGTTTAAATCTTACTTTGTTAACATTTTGACCCCCAGGTCCAGAACTAGCACTATAACTAATGTCTAGTTTATCAATAGGGACAAAACCACTGAATTTCTCCTTTGCATCCCCACTCTGGAAACATAATAATATCATGTTCAAGTTATCACAGCGTCATAACTCAAAATAATATCTTATTAAAAAGACAGAGACTTCATCAAACAGAAAACCATAGACCATAGATAGGTACCACTGCAGTGCCAGATATCATCCTGTACAATTGGAGTGTTTTGCAGTTCTGTGTTTCGGGTATAAGAGACCTAATATCTGTCGTCTCGGTGACAGGCTCAGATTAATGTTGACAGAAAATAATGACAGCCTAATGTTATTAATATCCTTCAACATTGCCTTCCTTTCCTTCACAAGGCCTGTCATTGTCGGGCGTATTCCTTACCACTAGGTGAGCGTACTGATTGTACACTTTATGTCATAAAATAAAACGTTTTTCTAGCTTATACTACTATATGTGATTTACATGAATTAAGTGCAATGGAAGGTCCATCAATAGTATTTTACAATAGAAATAAATTTTACTTACAAATGTAGGTGTTGTTAGCTTCAGAGAGCTGTTAGGATATAAAGTCTCCAAGGAGATGGAACTTTTGTATGCCATTGGCCTTTTGGCCATAGTAGTGAAACAAACATTTTGCACGACTTTCTGGATACAGTACAGCCTCAAAGGAATAAATGCCATGGTCTGCGCGCAATATTTTTATCGAAACTTATTGACATACAACTTCTATAACATATTATATGAATTCATGAAGAATTCTTGTTAACTTGTTAGTTCTAAATAAACCTAACCTCAAAACAAAGCGAACTGTCATTTGACAAAATGTCAAATCTAAAACTGACACTTCAGCAGTACCGTCCGAATCCATGTGTTCCTCTCTGGTTCCAATGTGTTCAGAACTCAATGTTTATGATTTCTTTATTTTATTTTCGGAACCGAGGTGAAAGAAATTACATTATTTATTAACAACAAACTAAAAACCTTAAAAATAAAATATTATAACTGAATAAAATAATTTAAAGAACTCCCCTTAGGTAAAGTTCCAAAGATACTGGCAGCGTTACCCCTTTGAATCGCCCAGAATCGCTAAACTAATTATTTGACCGAGGTAGCAACCAGATCTCCGGTCTCCAGTGATGTCGACTAATCGTTTGGAAATTTCTTTAAAAAGCCTTATAGCGCTAGGGCCCCACAGACCAAGGGTCTCGACACCGAATGGGACAAAGTCATATTCAGAGCCTAGACCCCTGTATTTGCACGCTTTGGCTTTTCCAGCCGCTTCACACGCCGCACTAGCTCTGTTGTTGGTTCCATGTAGATGGGAAGAGGCTAATGTGTCTGAACAAGTAGCATCCTACACTAGCACCCGGCCCATCTTCCATGGAATCAAACTCATACCATACCTCCGGTCTCTTGCCATTGTCTCTTGCGATACCAGACGGCTCAAGAAAACTTGGCACGTTGACGGTGGCAAGGGACCGGCGTATGATATCGTTAAGTGCGGCATGTCTCGAGAAGCTGCCTGCACTCTTTTGGCATAAAAGTCCGTGATGCCCTAGCTTGTCGACATCACTGCCACAGGGATACATATGAGGAGCGCAGATCGGAACCCCGAGCTGTAGACAGACGTTTTATTTTATTGTTATTCAAAATCCACAGCTCTCATAAGTTAAATAAATAAAACCAAATTTCTAAATTACTAATTTTTAAATACATATTTTTTTAAATCGTCATCATCATTAGCTCATTAAACGTCCCCACCGAGGGGCACGAGCCTACCCGTGTAGGGTGATTAGGCCTTAGTCATCCACACGGGCTCAATGCGGATTGGACGACTTCACGCACAACCTTTGAATTTCTTCGCAGGGGTACATTAAGGTTTCCTCACGATGTTTTCCTTCACCGTAAGAGCGTCGGATAACGTACATATATTTTCGGAAATTTGAAAACACATTTAAAAATATTTAAGACAATTATAAACCTTTGAATTTAAAACAGCGATGATTTGTGAGGTATTACGCTGCAGTCTATTTGTAATACTATGCAAAATTATAAGCAATACATTACCTACCTGCAAAGATTATATATATATATATAATATATATATACATTTTTCCTTTTTTTCTCATTATCATCAGCCTGGATCCGCGCACTGCAAGCACAGGCCTTCCCGCACAGCATAGCCATGGGTAGATTGGACCGTATCCCACTACCCAATTGAAATTACCAAGTATAGGAGACCTAACATCTGTTGTCTCGGGTGACGGGCGCAGTGCGGCTTTGATGGAGTATAATAACTGTTTATCAGTTCATCATCATCAGCTCATTAAACGTCCCCCCGAGGGGCACGAGCTTTAAATTAATAAATGCTACTCTAGCGGAGCCATCCCACATGAATCGGGAACGAATTGACCCAAGTTCGTATAAGACGCAGTTATAACATTGTTTAATGGACCCAAAAATTAAGATCTGGCTTTTGTAGCCACACAAGCATTTTAGGGCATTGACCCACCGCTTTGGCTTGCATGAGCTACCAAGTCGACCACCGGTTTGAGAACAACACATTTAACTACCGAGCTAGCAGAGCACGCGTAGAAACGTTATTAAATAAATGAGCCACTAATTAGTTCATCTAAACATTTTTTATGTGC
>PQWD01009832.1:0-29249 GCA_019425675.1 Leucinodes orbonalis | reverse complement strand
TGTATACATTCCATTCATACTTCTTTTGTTTTTTTTTTGTTACTTTAGATTTATATTATACTGAGCTGCTTTATAATACTTGTATAGATGATTATATATATTTACTAATACTTAATATGATAAAATTGTGAATTTAATTTGCTTTATATAATTATTTTGGTAACAAATGATATGATTCTGTACAATACACAAATTTTTTGAAAAGAGTAACTACTGAGTTTGCTGGATTCTTCTCAGTGGAAAACTACCATCAGAATCAGTGGTAGCTTCATTTGACATTCATAAGTGTTCTGTAAGGACCTAAACTGAATAAAAACTTTTCATTTTCTTGATGGCTGTTCTCGAAGATCCTACTTATTCCGAACTGATGGTAGTCATAACAATAAATAATTCCCATTCAAAGTAAACAGTCTAAGAATATGGCGATTGGTGTGAATGAGGGTCAAGTGGTGAGGCTACATACGTGACTGTGTCGTCAGGGCGCAGTAGCGCGAGCGACTCGTCGGGCGGCAGCAGGTGTCCGCCGGTGGTGAGCGCGAGGCGGCTCGGCAGCGCGAACACGGTCTGCAGCCGCCGCCGCAGCCACCGCACCCGCTGCGACGCGCACACGCTCATGTACACCCGCGCGCGCTCGTCCTCGAAGAATCGCTCCAGGTTCACGCTCACGCGGAACCACGTCTCCTCTTTATCCAGCCCGAGGCCGCGAATATGTGTCTGCACGTACGCCGTTCGTTTGTTCATGACGGAGGACGACTGCCGGCAATAGTGTTGTTAGCAAAGTTATCATATAAACCGAATAATAGTAGCACATCAAACAGCTCACTTGAGCTCACCTATTTACCAAATTATGTTGAAGCTTAAGTTTCAATATGATAGAGGAAAACTTATGGTTATAAATTTATAAATTTGGGTGTTATACATTATGAACTTGGTTGCAAATAGCAAAGAGTATTTATAACACTACGTTTTAATTTAATATTATCAGTTTCTCAATGTTCGGTGTATTACACTACATTTTCATGAATTGTTAAAAGTTTTGACAGTTTTTTCGTTCAAACCAGGGTTGCCAGCCCCGAAACGAACTTCCTCGTATTGAAACAGCTAAAAATCTCGTACTTTTTTAGCATTTAAAATACTAAATAAATTGCTTTTACCAAAAAAAACATTGCTTTGTATAGAAAAGCCCTTATGATTATTATTACGTAGGTCAAATAAAAAGTGCCATAAAAATCAAATCATCCGTAAAATTAGAATCTTTTGTCATTCGGGGTTTTACCGGTGGAAGATGACTGATACGGAGAACAAAATGATTTATTTATCGGGCTTTTTTAGGTTGACACAGTAACTACAGTATGCAGACAATGATCGCCGTGATAGAAGTCACTAATTTTCAATATGAAGCATAGTAATGTTACAAAATGTCGTATATAATTGTACAAGGTTGATAGTGTCCTCGTAACTAGCATGGAAGACCACTAATATCGTATTTGTACGATGAACCTCGCACATTCGGCAACCCTGGTTTAAATTCGATCGATGATTGATTTTTTCTTTCATTCGTTCCATTTGAAAGAGGCTAAGATCATAGACTATACTGCCTAGTCATTAGTTTTTATACTTTTGATTGATTGATGAAAAAATGAATAATCAACATACTGAGCATGATAATGATGATGTATGATGTATGAATACTCTACTAGCTTGAGCAAAAATGTGGGACTTAACTGAAACCTTACGCGGACTTATTCACCATTAAGTGTTCGTGAATAAGTAAAAGTGTACGCAAATAAAAAAACAGTACAATGGTCACTTTAAGTTTTAGAAAACGAAGAGAAGTCGTCATCTAGGTCATCATGATCATCACTCAAATAGTCATTTATTTAGTAAAAAATATGAATGACGAGGCTGCATATTCATGTGTGACCCTAGCCTGTTCTAAATGGAACGAATAAAAAAAAGTAATGTTTGAAGTTTTTTGGTGTTGGTTAAGTTGTTAAGTTTGACGTTTTAACGAAATAAAAACACCAATTCTCAATTATTGTACCTACCCCGATTTTAAACAATTGAGACGTACATAAAGCAGTTTTGTTAAACTTTAGCCTACGACTAGACGACACCCACAGTGTCTTATTCCAATCAAAGGCGAAGCTAGTCTTGAGAAGCGTTCCTTGAGTATTACGGTGAAGTTTTCGATCAGAGCAAACAGTGTGAATGAATATCATAAGAGAGTGCTGAAAACCCTATAGGTGCATCGGTGGCACGAGCAACAAACGTATGGTGATGTAAGGGGCAGGACGCGGTGTAGCACTTAAGTGGCAGGGCGGTACCGCGATACAGTGTGGAGGCATGTCGAACGTGGAGAACGTGTGCCCGCAGGTGCTGCGCGGGCTGGCGCGCGAGTTGCGGCGCCTGGCCGCCGACCCGCCTGCCGGCATCAAGCTGCTGCTCAGGGACGACGACCTCACCGACGTCGTCGCGCTCATCGAGGGACCTGGTGCGCCACTTTATACTACCACCCGCTATCATACGCTCTCTCCATCTTGCATAAAATAATAAAATTATGCTTCAAATGTGTGACTTGTTAAGAAGGTAGCTGTGAGTTAAGAAAAATTAATGTGTAGGGTAGAGGTTGACTGAATATGTAGTCATAGCCTTGTCTGTTTCCATGTCCCAATTGTCTATTATGCCTTGATTCATCATAATTCAGTGACTGAAATAGGTATTTCCAAGTGCATCATCTAATGACTGATTGACTTACCTTATTTCTGCCTGAAAAGTTGGAATCAGTGATTCCTACCAAGCCATGAACTATTCTCTGGTTTACTGCCAATATGCAGTGGATCATTGTGATAAGTTTAAAATCCATGTAAATACAAGAAGCATCACAGGACACCTAGCTCAGCCAGGGATTTCTGTAGCTGGAATGATGGAGCTATCATCCTCCTATAAGTTGTACATTAGTAAGCAAGACAATTATTTTTAGTTACGATTTACAGTTCTGCACACTGTTGCATATAAGATAGTAGACTTGTGTCTCAATAATAATGTTTATACATTGTATTCTATTCTATGTTATTAATGTCCTTGAACACTGCATCTGTAATGGTCAGGCGTAACACTACCACCAGGTGAGTGTACTGACTGTCCTATTCACTTAATGACATGAAACATAAGTTAGTGTTAGGCACTAGTTCTGCAGACAACATAGTCTACGCCTAGAGGAACTGTTAGTTATTTTTTTAGTAAAATTACAGAGTATTATAGACATCTGGTGTCTCGGGTGATGGGTGCTGTGTGACAGTGGTCAATAACTACATCAATACGGCTCTGCCATGGTCAGACGTATCACTTGCCATCATGTGAGTGTTGTGTACACTGAATATGATGTTCAACTCGATACTGAGTCATCTACGTAGGTACCACCGCAGTGCCAGTTATCGTCCTGTGACTGCAGCTAGTGAAATTACTGGTATAAGAGACCTAACATCTGTTGTCTCGGGTGTCGGCGCGGCGTTGATGGAGGTTAATAACTGTCTAACAGTTGTTGGTCTCCTTCAATGCCACTCAGTCATGGTCAGGCGTATCACCTACCA
Organism: Leucinodes orbonalis; assembly: GCA_019425675.1. Lineage (NCBI taxonomy): Eukaryota > Metazoa > Arthropoda > Insecta > Lepidoptera > Crambidae > Leucinodes > Leucinodes orbonalis. The sequence goes on along the minus strand of PQWD01009832.1, from coordinate 25,656 downwards.
CCGGGTGAGCGTCCAGACCGTGCTGTGCATTTATAAAATAAAAGTAATGTAGTGCGCGCGTTGCAGCGGGCACGCCGTACGCGGGCGGCGTGTTCCGCGTGCGAGTGGTGCTGGGGCGCGAGTTCCCCGCGTCGCCGCCGCGCGCCTACTTCCTGACGCGCATCTTCCACCCGAACGTGTCGCCGGCGTCGGGCGAGGTGTGCGTGAACACGTTGTCGCGCGAGTGGCGGCCGGAGCTGGGGCTGGGGCACGCGCTGCTGGCCGTGCGCTGCCTGCTCATCGCGCCCAACGCCGACTCCGCGCTCAACGCCGACGCCGCCGCGCTGCTGCGACACCGATACGACGACTACTTCGCGCGCGCCAAACTACTCGCCGACATACACGCACGACCCAAGGTCACACAACAATGAGTTATTATTGAACTTAACTAAGAAATACTAACTTTCCAGTGACAGTAGCTTTCCAATAGTAACATTATATTTAAAATTGTTTTAGTAGATACAGGGATTATTTCCTACAATATCTCAAACAAATTACCTCTATGATATTTGTATAAACTACTTTTTTCGTAGATATTTTTATACACATAAAATACTCAGGCTAATACAAACATTTATGTCTGTGTGGACACAAATGTAAGCATTGCGCATGAACGTTAAAGTGAATTCTTTAGTTTAAGTGTCAATTTAAAATTTGGTTGTCATAAAATATCTTTGTTATATTTTTTCAGGACGTGGAGGCAGATAGTGCAGGGACCACAGAGGACGGGCCGTGCGCCAAGCGCGAACGGCGGCCGGCCACCGGAGCCGCCGGAACCGAGCCCGGACAGACCGGACCCGGGGCCGGCAGCCCGGGCCGGCGGCCGGACATGCAGGACCGACCGCCGAACGCGCCGGACCCGCGGCCGGACACGCCGGACCGGCCGCCGGACGCGCCGGACCGGCCGCCGGACACGCCGGACCCGCTCGGCCGCGCCCTCCAAAGACAAAGACCGCCGCCGCATCCTCAAGCGGTTATGAGCACCCGCCAGTGCACCCTTAGAATATATCGTCGAGTGTCAGTTTGTTAAATAATAATAATATGATAATGTTCAATAAATCGATCGCCCCTAGCGAAGCGTTTCTCTTATAAACACAGTTGCATAATCACGTTAGTATTAGGTGGGTTGTATAGCGAACATTTTCAAAATTAGTAATGTCATCTGTTTGCTTTTACCACTTACATTTTTATTGTGAATGCATTCATGAATATTTGAATATAATGCCGATATATATTTACTGAGCGTCGGCAGTTCAATGGTGTGGACTGTCCTTCCTACCGGGAGGGCTGAGGTTCAAATCCCGCCACGTACCAATGTGTTTTCGAATTTTCGAAAAATATATGTACGTTATCCGACGCTCTTACGGTGAAGGTAAACATCGTGAGGAAACCTTCATGCACGCCTGCGAAGAGATTCGAAGGTTGTGTGTGAAGTCGTCCAATCCGCACTGGGCGCGCGTGGACGACTAAGGCCTAATCACCCTATACGGGTAGGCTCGAGCCCCTCGGTGGGGACGTTTAATGAGCTGATGATGATGATATATTTACTGATATTTAGAATCCCACCAAAAACATTTCATGTAACATGTTGCCAAGACGACCACCGACGATATTCGACGATGCGAATATTTTTTCTGATCCGAAGTCAGTAACGAAACACCCAACCCGTGCATATTTTCTAATTACGTAGAATTTGTTGAAATTAGGGTCGGAAGAGTTTGACTGTGTAGATTCCGAAGCCTGACCCTATATTTTACATGACAAATATTTTTGGTGGGATTTCAGTTCTTTTTGTAAGTTGCTAGGCAGTTATTTAGTGTTTATTTTTTTATTGTCTACAGTCTCGTGTAAACTTTCATTTCATCAATTCTAATTCATTAAAATTGTTGAAGTCTCATATAAACGCCCTCTCATATAAATAGGAAGAGGGGCCTTCCCATTTTTGGGGATGGTAGCGAAAGTTACAAGTTTATGAAATTTTTGTTGTTGCATACCAAACTTAGGTCACACACAAAATTTCAGCTTTGTAGCACTTCAGAAAGTAGCCAAACATTTTGATGATCAGCATTGTGTCAGTGACGAAATCGGCGTATTTTAGATATCAATAAAATTTAAAGTACTAGAGCTATTGAGGCACGTAATGAACAGGTAATAGGAGTTTAATTCGCTTAAACCATTGAAAAATCTCTCTACAGGCTCTACATGAGATTCGATATCTTTTCTCGAGGTAAATTAAGTGGTCGTCTTTGCAACATTGCTCATGCAACATTAAGACACAATTTTAAAAGGAACGTACAACATGGGTACTTAACAACGGATAAATATAGGTAGGTACTCTCTCTTCAACCTATCGCAGTCCGCTGCTGGACATAGGTCTTCCCTATTTTGCGCCAGATAACCCGGTCCTCATCCAACAGCGACCTTTTGCAAATGTCGGTCCATCGGGCCGGAGCGCGTCCGACGCCGTCTCTACTCCAGAATATACTATCTTACTTACATAATTGTCTAATCTATGTTATTTTAATAAGTTGTTATTATTTAAAATATTGAAATCTTGCCTCGAATCATATATTATCTGTGCTTTAACCTAACGCACAATATAAAGCGCACACTAGTGACCGTTAGGTGGCGCTAAAGTCGTGCTCGGCGCCATAGCCGTCTGTTTACCATTATTATAGTTCTATCTCACAACTATTACTTGGTTCTCCATAAGCTGCTTTATAAATTTGAATGGCATTTCTGTGAATGGCGTTCATATCTTTAGTATGTAAGAGATATGCAATGAAACAATAGTTAAATAAAGACATAATTATATTTACAATATTGTTTTGTAAGTATTTACAACCAGTGATATAACAATATTATATACTTACAGATATAAGCTTAGGACTACCTATTCCTATAGCAGACGTACCTGTAAGGTACCTAGTTTATGGTATATTTTAAAAATGACACAACGCTGCGTCATTGTTACTGTAAATCACGAGTAGAGTGCCCATTCATAATCAAGTCAATCACTTATCACTGAGCTATCCAAATTTGTGTTTAATACAAACTGTAAAGATATCTTGTTGACAGGTAGCGTGGTATTGTACAATATATTGACTTTAGTTATTGTTCCGATATTAAGACAAAAATAGTTTCTTTAGTGTTGGCATATATTAAAAATAGTGTGTATAGTCGAGCGTGTATTTTCATGTGATAATGTCAATATCGATTGTAGAGGTCTAGCGATAGTTAAATTATTGATACTAGTATTCAATTGTACCTAGGGTTAATCTTTCTCTTCATAAAGCATATTTCGATAGTATCGATAGACGTTCTGTCATTGTGTCTAAGTTTTCGTGACTATGGATGGCTGGGCATAGAGTTTTTGTGTGTATACCGAGTATGTCGGAGTTATCGTGGTGTGGTAGGGGTTCGGTGCGTTGCGTCAGACCTTGTTGAGCGGCATAGCCTCGGGCGCGTCGCTGTCCCCCCGGGGCGGGGGGGTCGCGCGGGGGTCCCGGGGGGCGCGGGGGTCACGGGGGGCGCGCGGCGACAGCACGAACCGGTGCAGCGCCGCCGCCAGCGCCGCGCCGCCCACCGGACCCACCCAGTACACCTGACACACACACACACATCATCTTACTGCTTTTCTAATGAACACTCATTCAATCTCATGAGGATCGACCACCTAAACCACTTTTCATAATCATTGTTATCATCTATTAGGCAAAAAAATAAGAATATGGAATTTAAATGTGCGAGCCAGTATTTCAATATTTGCATAGAGGTTACTTTTTCAGTAGGTACCTTGACATGAATTTCTGTTTCAGTCTGGTTACCAGTTAAAATAATACGCGTTCATTTGCAAAACAAAATTAAATTGTGGCAATATAGGTTCTGTCGCCGCGGAGACACTCGGGCGTCTCTACGAGGTAACTCTACTTCTGGGTCCTACTGGACACAATCTACGTGCTGTAACTGGTAAAGTAAATGTGACAGTATAGTCACTCATAGTTCTTACAGACTAGGGCTGTCCTTTTAAAATAACACATTAAATTTTATCGGCTCACAATTCAATCTTAAAATACATTACGCATGGCTAATTGGCTATGCTGTGTGGGTCACAGGCCTTTCCCTGCAATGGGAAGTTAAAAGCTGATGATGATTAAAATAACGACGGGCATCAGTTGTACATAGCGTGTATTACAAATGTGGATATAAGGGAATCGCTCACCCAGTGATGCGTCCAGACGCCGTGCACCAGCGCCGGGCCGAAGCTCCGCGCGGGTTGAGGCTGGCGCCCGTCAGCGGGCCCTGCGGAACACACGCGAGCTTACAATAGCGTTCGTAGCTTTACCCAGCAGTGAACGTTAAATACCAAGACCTCTACTGGACAGAGAGAGAGCCATGGCTCCTCCATAAACGAGCCGGGTTCCGAAAGGCCTTAAAGCACCATATACCACGTACATACGATACAGCAGGTTATACAGAAGACCGGTCATTATATAATCTACTGAGACACTGGTCTCAAGATGAAGTTCTGTAATCAACCAGAGTATATTGCCAGTAGTGATTACGGAAGCGAAACGTGATCGCTCGCTTAAAGCCTTTTAAATAGGTTTAAGGTTGATCAATGTGCTGTTAGGTGTTGTCCTCTATGGGGCGCAAAGGTTCTTAAATGGCGTCTCGTCAGCGGAAAAAAAAGAATTAAATTAACTGGTGATGTGGCTGGTAGCAAATGGATGTCGACTGCTAGAGGTGTTTTGCATGGAAATCATGAAGCGTGACTTTCGTTGAGCTGTGGACATATAAGGGTGCAATGATGATGATGTTCCATTTACGAGACGCTGAATGAAACTAATCGTAGTGCAGCCGAGCGGTCACTTTAATTTTGAAATGTCATTTAAAATGTGAGGGGAGTGGTGTGGGTTGGCTTGGAGAGTAAGGTGTGACTGACCCCGGCGTAGACGAGTCCGGCGATGGCGAGTCCCGCCTTGATGGGCGCGGTGCGGTCGGGGTTGGCGTCGTCGTGGTCGGCCCACAGGGCGCACAGCAGCAGCGCGAGCGAGCCCGTGAGCAGCGCCTCCAGCAGCGCGGCGTGCAGCGGCGGCAGCGCCGGGAGCGTGGCGCGGCGGCGGGCGCGCGCCAGCGCCGCCAGCGCCGCGAACCCGAGCGCGCCGCCCGCCGTCTGCGCCGCGCCGTACGCCAGCGCCGCCGCCCAGCCCAGCCCCCGCCACCGCCGCCGCCACCGACACCGCCGGGTTCATGTGCGCGCCCGACACCGGACCGAACGCCACCGCGTTCATCATCACCACGAACCCGAACCCCAGCGCCGGGTGCGTCAGCGGCGCCGCGCCCACCACCAGCGTCGCCACGCCCAGCAACACCAGCAGCGCCGTCGACACCAGCTCCGCCACCAGCGGCCGCCACCACCGCCGGATCCACATCGCTACTCCGGGACCTCCCTCGTTATCTGACATTGTGCAACACGCGCGTTACCGATCAGTACTTATCATGCCAGGAATGCTAGTTTGTTGTTTGTTGATTTTGTAAGTTTTGCTTAAGCCAATAAACGTTTTTCTTTCTTTCAAATAGTTAAAACGAGATATATAAATACTAGGCCGCCCCCATTATGCACTAGTAATTCCGGCCCTTCCTTCGCGGATGGAATATGTATGTACGGTTCCGCCGTTTCGCTAACGTCGTGGAGGACGCGAATATTTAATATCTGATAAAAAGTAACGAAACAGCCAAGCTATAGATTTTTACTATTATGTAAAATTTGTTAAGTTAGTCGTCGGTAGGGTTGGGTCGTGTAGATTCAGAAACTTCTCTCTGATATCTTTTCACAGGGTAAAACTTACTTATGTGGTCGACTTGGCAACATTTTCCAGTAAATGTGTTTGGTGAGATTACAGTTCTTTTTGTATCTTGCTAGGCAGTCCTTTCTCAGAGAGTCGTGTAAATTTTCATGTCCTAAATTCATAAAATTGGTGAAAGTAACGTATAAAATTCCCCCCCATCCTCCCCTATGAACTATAAACTATTTATAAAATTCCAGCTGGATAACTCGAATTCCAAGGTGAATTTAGGCAGGTGCTATAATGACTGGACCATTAGAATTGTTTATATTAAAAGTACCTTGCCACACAGAACATCTGTCATACTTAATCGATATTCACGATTACGCTATAATATATTCGTAATGGCGAGGCTTCCGCGGCAGGCCCAAGCGTAGGCAGGCACTCGCCTTACTCAATAACCAGTTACCTAATGACATCCAATGCTAAATAATTAATTGCAGTGTCTGTCACATCGACGAACCGATTTTATTGAAAAGGATTGTTGTTTTATTTTTAGGTAATTATTATAAACTCTTAGCACATTAATTTGACAACTACTTATAAGAATGGTTGGTTAGAGCAGTCATCTAGTTAATAAAGAGACGCCAGGCTTCAATCCCATCTAATGATGGTGATCGATGGGGACATGTTTGATTGCCTTGACTTATGAAATTATAAAAACGAACCTTCTTATATGTGTCTAAGTTACCTACTACCGCTTGTAAATACCTACATAAAGATAAATTAGTATTTTTAACGAATATTAAACCATAACGAACGATGTCGCGGGAAATTATAAGTTTGTTTTATTAAGGCCACATGCAAATCACTAACATGTTGATTGAATATCGAATATCGACGTGTGAGTGGAGCGAGCCCCGGCGCGGTCGCCGCTGCCACCAGCTCAGCATGTGCTGCACATGCGATGTTGACCCTCATCCTTTCCTTTATTACATTGTGAAAGTAAAAGAACAAAGGTTATACATTATTTTAAATGCTAATGAACTAGCCGATGACACGAACTTGTTGGCTCAGTGACAAAGAATTTGCACGAAGTGCAGGTTCGAAATTCGTTTCCTCCCACTGCTATACCAACCAAGTGCACGCGATACCTATCTACTTAAAGCTTATACGAGATTTTTAAGAAAGTAATTAACATAAATAACGCCGTGTATATAAATAAACAAAAAACATCATCTAACACAGCGCCATCTAGCCCCAAACTAAGCATTAGCCGGTAATACGGGTACTAAACAACGAACTAACATACTTATATATATATATATATATATATATATTGTAAATACGTAGAAACTCCCAGACCAATACACAAATGTTTGTACTGCCCGGGGATCGAACCCGGAACCCTTGGTGTCGTAGCCGATGTCTCAACCATTACACCAAATGGGTTGTCAATTTTGATACTAACATATTTATTTAAAATGATTTTCGTACTTTTTAAATCATTAATCCAAAATGCGTACGGTCACCTATTCCAGAATACCTTATTTTTGTTTTAGATTTGGTTATTTCAATATTTAATATAATATTTTATATAATATATATACCACATACTTAATAATTTTCTCTTATTATAAATTCTGTGATCTATACCGAAGGCAACGGGAAATTCCTTTTAAAACAAACCAAATATAGACTGTTAGCAGCTAACCTTTGAAATAGCATATAAAGTGTTCATGTTTTCTGATTTTGTTCTTTCTAGATGAGTGGGCAGTGAGGTACTTAAAAAATACAATAACAATCCTACAACGTTGTACAATTATGTTGTTTTCCAAGATAACGATTTACATTATTATTGTTATGTAGTGCCCTGTAGTAACCTAATTATCAGCGACCTCTTGCACTTTGCAGTGTGCGATAGTTCTCTTTTACTCCGAAATAAGCTTTACAGCATATAAAGCATTATTTACGAGTACGTTTTCAAAAATAGCATCCAGTAATGCGGCGAACGCGCAGTCAGCCATCACGGTGTTTGAAACCGCTGAAAAACATATTTGATTTGAACACAATAATATTTTTTTAGTTCTCATGTTTTACCTTTGATATATGGCATGCGAGTATTATTTAGAAGATATATTATTCATAAATAACCAATAGGAGATACTGTTTAAATATGTAAAAAAACTAATGACATTCAAATTACTAAAGTCAATAACTAAATTTTATTCATATCAAATATTTCACGAACTTCATAAAAAAAGATATCTCACTTATTTATTAGCCATTTATAAAGTACGTAATCTTAAAGACCTTGGTTTTGGTAGCTTTTTATTCATTTGAACTTTGAAGGTTTTTTTTTCAGTTACGTATACAATGTATTTTTAATTGATTGTATGCATTATATAAAAAAATATTAACATGCATTTATGTTTAAAAAAGAAGGGTAAAATAATGATCTAATAGAATAATTTGTTAATTGAATCGCCTTATGAAATTGGCAAGTGAAATTGTGGCAAACGAGCATATGGTTCACCTGATGGGAAGCGACACCGCTGCCCATCATCATTTGCACGATCTCAGGTCCCAGAAATGCGTTGCCGGCCCTTTAAAAGTGTGTATGCTCTTTTATTGAAGGACGCCAGGTCGAATCGCTTGTGAAATGCTTCCAGAGGAAGTTCATTCCTCAGTTTTGTCGTACGTGGCAGAAAATGACGACAGAATCGAATTGTGGTAGGCCTCCAATCATCCAGGTGGTGAGGATGAAAATTGGAGTTTCTCCGAGATGTACGGTGGTGGAACTCAGCCGCAGGAATAAGCCCGAACAATGCGATGTGTTGAACACCCGAGCATCATAGATGCCAACTTAGCCTTTTCATCCAAATGACAATTGTATCTAGTAGAACCAATGTATTTATTTAAAAGACAATAAATACCCTGTCGTGTGATTAGGGACATTACGATACGAGTATTGTTAAATATTCGCTATCAACTCCCGCTTTCGCTCTGATGTCTTTATTTAGGAAATTAGTTAAGTAATTTCACTATTTTTTTTTTGTGTAAAATGTTACCAAGACGTCCTCATAAGGTTTGCCCTATGAAAAAGATATTAGATCTTATGTAGAGCCAAGCTTCTGAATCTACACGACCTAACTCTACCGACACTTACTTCAACAAATTCAACACATCAGTACCTCGTCGTGGAGGTGATACGTATATTTTGTTTCCGATCTGAAGTAAGTAATGAAACAGCCAAGCCATACTACAGTTAGGTACTGATATGTAAAAGTTGGGGTCGGTAGGCATGTTCAGTGTAGTTAATCGGTCAGTGGCAGATTTGGTGTCCTTGCCAAGCGCTATGTGGTCCCTTCCCGTCAGAGATAAACATATTATTATGTCTTGTGAATTTGGGTGAACTATATATATAAATCTTGAAAGCACATGTATGTTATCTGAAATAATATTAATGATCATCGAATTTGTCGAATAAGCTACTTATTTTTCGTTAAAAGAGATAATAATTTTATATTTACATATTTAGTAATAATTGACCTTAAGATACATCTTTGAACCACAGATTGATAAGGAAAGTGTTGTCTTGTTATGTTCTTATTGTGTGCGTTATCACTTTTTATTATTTTAATGATTGGATTCGTACCTAATTATAATATTTGTTGAATACAAAGTCTAACAATATGAATGTACACTTTTACGATTTACTATGTACCAAACACCCTAGTCATCTATGCTGCGGTTCGGCTAGAAAGACACTATGTACCACAGAACGCTCATGTTGATTTCCTATAGTTAAAAATGATTGCATTATAGAGGAATCTGTCCCTCAAAAACTGGCCTTGACAAACCCTTACAAATGGTAATTACATATTTGATTTGCGGTCTCCGAATAATGTCGTATGTAATTAATTTGAATAGGTTTTTTTCCCGATTTTGAACATACACAGTTACACACTTGTATTTAGTTTGCTAGCTACTATACATTTTCTAACCTTGTCTTACGTAAGCCTGTTTTGAAAGTGTTTAAAAATGAAGATTGTTTTTGTGTATGTGTTGGCGGGGTCACTCCGAAACATACGAGTTGATTAGGTATACAAATAAAAGTGTGAACGGTGAGGCCTGCGGGACGCTCCTGACCCAGGCCTTATCGTCGTGTTTTTGGAGTATTATACATTTTACTGATAACGTACTCATTGGTTGCTTCTCACTACCGGATGTGTCTTTAGATTTTCACTAGCGCCATGCTTTCAGTTCCAGAACGTGACACTTCGTCGTTACGGTGCCCGATGTTCACAATACTAATCTCAGTTATTATAAAATAATAGAAACACTAAACACACATCGCGGATCACTAATTCTACAAGTAGGTGTTACAGCTTATAGAGGAGAGGATTAGGTCCGGGCTCGCGGGCGATGCTACTTGACTGGCCCTTCGTTAGCGATTATTTCTTTAACTTACTTTCGTTACTAATAACAAGATAAGATAAATTAATTAATCGAACACGATTAACCGCATTTATTTACAGAGCGGAAGAAGTAATGCGTCACAGTTTTCATATTGAAATATTTATAGAAATGTATTAATGTTTGCTAAATGTGTTGTTTGTTTGTTGGTTGCCGCGGATTAAATTAAACTTGAAATTTATAATCGAATCGTACGTAGGCACGAATGAATTTATACGTACATTATAAGGGCACCGTTTGTTATTGATACGACAACTGGTGTAATAGATTCAAATAAATATGATGATATTATTTTGTTGAACGTCAACATTCAGGTGTTTATGAGGGAGCAGCGGCAGGCAGCGCCGGCACCTAAACAAACGCGCCGAACTACATGTCAACGTTTACAAATACAACATTTTATAAAAAGATCGCGCGCGCTCTATCGTCCGACGCTAAATCTAGCGCCCACGATGAAATTATCATACATTTTTATTTTGTAACATTTATTTTTATTCACTGGGAAAAAACAGAATTATTATCGAGGTCGGGACAGGAAATCACACGCCGTAAATAAATTTGTCATAGTACTCGATATGTCCCTGTTGATCGAACAACATGCTAATTAATGTATAGTGATAAACATACAACACCGATGGTGTAGTAGTATTGTAGTGTTGGTGTGCATGCGGTACTGACCGTGCGTGGGCATGGCGGGCGCGGGAGCGTGGCGAGCAGCGCGGGCGTCGCGGACCGACTGTGCCGGCGCCGCGCCCGCCTCCCACACCACCACACCACCACCACTCCGCCCGCCCTACCTCTTAGTACCTACATAGCCGACATACAAGCCACCACCATCAACTAGGTACATCTGTAGAATGATCGCTAGTCCACGTAGACTGTGGATACAGAAAATACATATTTCATACATGGTCAACAATAAACTAACTACATGCACAATCACTAAGAAACGTCAATAATAGGTATTTAAAACGTAAAATTATTCATTTCAATTTATACCTTCACGCTTCATAGAAAGAGTACAAATCTAAAGTGTGCTCGTGACACTCCTATGTCAGTATGACATGTAGCGAGCGACGTGATTATGAATGAAAATTGTGTTAACTGACGCATGAGCAGAGTTTTGTTAACTGACGCATGAGCAGAGTTTTGCCGCGAACACTTTTTGTTAACTGACGCATGAGCAGAGTTTTGTTAACTGACGCATGAGCAGAGTTTTGCCGCAACACTTTTTGTTAACTGACGCATGAGCAGAGTTTTGCCCGAACACTTTTTGTTAACTGACGCATGAGCAGAGTTTGCCGCGAACACTTTTGTTAACTGACGCAGAGCAGAGTTTTGCCGCGAACACTTTTTGTTAACTGACGCATGAGCAGAGTTTTGCCGCGAACACTTTTTGTTAACTGACGCATGAGCAGAGTTTTGCCGCGAACACTTTTTGAGTGAGTCGTGCGTCTTGTTAGTTTATTGTTATCTAAGATTCCATCGGAACAGAACTTCTTGGGGTAAAAAGTAGTGATCAATATCGATTATCGATCAAAGGGTTCGATATTATGACGTTAGAATTTAGTAATAAATTGTGATTCGTCAATTTTCAATGTAATTTATGAAATCACGGAGGATGTAAGATATAATTACATTATCTAGGAATTTAAATTCAGTAAAATAAGTAAGTAAATTCAGTAAGACATGGTATTTTTAAGTATTATTTGAGCATAATCTTCTGCTTCATTACATGTAATTGAATAAACAACTGGGGGCACGGTAGAGTCTCTACCAAGACGAGCCAAGCTAAGTACAAGGACACTTTCTATCTTTTCTCGAAGTGAATCGCAATGGTATTCTGTATATATAAAGGTAGATACGGCATCCGTGCCTCAAAAACGAACCGCCGAAGTGAGTACAGTTTGTACTCTTTTGTTTGGGTAAATGTGTTCGAAATTCGAAATATGTGTATGTGTATGTGTGCTGCACTGCATTCGAAACACTTTTTTCGAATGTTTTGTGAGCATATCACATCTATACTTTTTTACATCATTGGTGTATCGTGGTTTATTGGTTGGAGTTGGTCTCCGATATAACAGATAGTTCATATTCGAAGGATATGATGTTAATAATAGATTTATTAAACATATCAAGTCTCGATCGAAAGCTTTAACTCTTTAGATTTTATTGATATTTAAAAATTAGGACATGAAAGTTTACACGGGAAAAACATTTCAAGGTTGCTAAGACGATCACATAAGATTTGTGCTGTGAAATAAATATTAGATCTTATGTAGAGCCAAGCTTCTGGATCTACATGGCCTAACTCTACGAGCCTTACTTCATCAAATTAGTAAATATGTATGACATATATGTATATTATTCCTAAATAATTCATGCGTTAACAAAACTAAAACAAGCCAGCAAAATAAAACTTAGTCCTAACAGCTGCAGAACGGGTCTCCTAAACTCTGATCTGTCTGTCTGTCTGTCCGCCCGTCTGTCACACCGTTTTGCTCCGAAGCTATAAACACTACACTTTTCAAACTTTGTATGTATATGTATTCTGTAAACCGCTATTAGGTTTTGAGAAGACTCTTGAAAAAAAAATATTTTGGGGTTCCCCATACATTGAACTGACTGACTGACTGACAATTTTTTTTTTTCATCCCACCCCCCCTTATGGGTTATTAATGTGCAGAGCTTCAAAAATGATTTCGAGGTTTCTAATATCATTTTTATAAAAATACTAGCTTTTGCCCGCGGCTTCGCCCGCTTTAAATTCGGGATGACAAAATTATTCTGTTTTCGTTACCAGGAAAGTGGAGCCATCCACTTGTATGGTTAATATACAAGTATGGTTAATGTTGTGTGACTTGGCCGTTGAACATTCTTTATACGTTATTGCCTTAATCAAGCCTACAATTGACTGTTTATTGAATCACCGTTTTCCAAGTGGCAAATTTTATCGTCAATAGGTAGCTTCTAGCGTTCTGACGACAGATTGGTGCAATGGTGTCATGTTGCGCCTGGATTTGTATCCTTGTGTATTCTTCAACGGCCAAGTCCCACAGCATTAACCATAACAATAAAGTAATCGCAGTAAGGAACCTTAGACTTGGCACGTCTTTGTCTTGATTTCATTACTTTTTAGAGATAATCAAGCAGCTCCATCGAGACTTGGCTATTTTTTACAGAATGTTTTTGGTGGGATTATATTTACTCTAAGGTTTCTAGAAAGACATTGTAAAACATGCATTATTTATCTGGACTAGTTAAGGTATTTGTTCAAATCATCGCGTAGGGAATTGACGAAGTCACAATTTTTATTCTATCCTTGCGTACTTAGTGTACAGGACGGTCAGGACTCTTACCTGATGGTAAGTGATACACCTGACCATGTTAAAGCGGCATTGAAGGAGACCAACAACTGATAGACAATTATGATTCTCCATCAACGCCGTACTGCGCCCGTCACCGGAGACAGCAAATGTTAGGTCTCTTATACCGGTAATTTCACTAGCTACAGTGCACAAAACTAGCATTCCTGTTACACAGGACGATTACTGTCACTGCGGTGGTGCCTACCTAGAACACTCAGTATCGAGTCTACCACCTGGTTCGTTTCGCTTTATCTTGTTTTAGTTTCGTATTAGATTATGGCTAAAACCAAGAATTTAAGGGAATTATTCATGCCGCAGCACGCGGCTAACTCGGCTGTTTGCCGGTGGTCTCCTCCTACTGACGTACAAATGACGTCTCATTGTGCTGCTATCTTAAACAAGATTAAAAATATATTTTCGCGTCACTGCTGCTACAAGTTCACAAAAATGTTACGAAATGAATAAATTACAATTATACCGATAATTGGGTACGCGATTCGGAATTAAAACTCGCGTGACGGCAATTTCAAAGTCCGTTGTATTGTACACATTCTCATTGTAAACTATTTAAATTTAAACCGGCAAAGTAACGTCGCCGCACTCGGTTTGGCGAACGAGCTAATACAATATTGAATATTAATTCTAAATCAACCGGATCAGAAGGCGGCATTACAATTTAAATCAATGCGTATCAGCGAGTATAAAGTGTTATAAACCATTTCAATATTATCTGACTAATGTTTGTATTTATTATGCACATATTGACTACAACTGAAATGCAAACATTGATAATTTTTATTTACTAGTTGAACAGGGTCGCTCTACATTCAGGTATCAGAAGTGCAGTAAGTAGATGAAGCCTACCGCACCTACCTAGCCTATTCATATGCATACTATTTAGCCAACGAATACAGTGCAGATGACATACTTATCCCTTAGGCGCGAATGCATTGGACATTCAAATTTCTTTTGTTGCACGAAACTAGTTCTCATAACAACTTAGATGTACCTATTTCATATAATCATAGAGTTGCCGCTCGAACGTCTTTCAATGCATAATGCATTCTGTAATACTCAATAATATTTGTTGCGCTGTTCAATTATATTTATTATTCATGCTAAACAGACCAAAAAGTATTTTATTTATATGTAGTAGTGGTCCTATGAACACGACACATCCTTGAGGATTCTCAAACATCTGGTATAAGCGAAATGTATATTTAGCCATAATTTGGGCATCAACGCACATGTTTCGTATTGTGATCACAATTCCAGTATCGACGAACGTATGAAGATAACTCCCCGCTGTTAGGAGGCGCGCGTCGAACCCCGATGTTTGATGTCATATGTCTATCGTATGGAAGTTAAAAGGTCTTCGAAACCCTTTCCATGAAACAGTTTTTAGGACACCCAGAGATAATTAGCTGCCTCTCCCGGAGTCTAAGGACGCGCAAGTTCTAATTTCAACTTCCCATTTCCAAATTCGGACGCCTCTCTCTGAAATGTTTCACGTGGGTCTCTTTAGGGCTCCTTTTGAGAGTTTGGGCACAGGTTTGGGGCAGGTTATTAACAAAAATTAGTTAGTTTGCTTGAATGAAATATATTATTATTTTAAAGTTGCTGGCTCTTTGTAAGGTACGGCCTTGTTCTGGGACTTATGACTTATTCCTTTCACTTCCAAATTAAGCTGACGAGGATCCCGAGACTATGTCACATAGAAAGATATACAAAATATGTTCCAACAATAATATAGTATAAGTAGGTACCTACCAACTATCTGGATATCTAGTGGTTGTTGAAGTAGTAACATAAAGGTCGCATGGTCGGAGGTACCATTAATATTAAGCACCATGAAAAATATAGAAAAAATAATTTGTTTCGTTTTAGTAATCATTGTATGTTGGTCCTGTAATACATAAGCCTTGGTTGTGGGTTACGGTCCAATCTTTCCATAGTCAAGCTGTGTGAGAAGGCCCTGGCCAGTGGGCTATGGTGCGCGCGTCACAAGCTGGTTTAACTCCACGTAAGACGTATGATGATTTGCTTCCTATTACTAAAAATTGTAACATAACTCATCACAAAAACTTGCCTCCGTGTTGTAGCAGCAGTGTTGAGTGTAGATCGGTGAATGATGAGATTGTGGGTTCAAATCTCCTTAAGTCCGGGTTAGGACATTGCAGGCTGAACCACGTGAGTATCCGAAAAGAGAGATGAATCCGTTCTTTGAATAGCACGTTCAGCCGTCTGATTCGGCTTTCGGCCTGTGACTTGACGAGTAGAGGGCTACTGACGGATGATGATGAATTATATTCTTTATAACACCATATTTCATGTGTTAATTTCAATTTTATCTTACAAATGTACCTAAGTTCTTTATGTTTCTTATAAAAAGCATACGACAAATATAATTTTAAATAATCTTCACAAAAAGGATTTTTATTTATATTTGTCAATGGGCGAAACGTTCCTTTAATCGTAGCCTAGGTAGTATCAGTAAGCAGTCCAAGGGCGCGGACGTGGCCGTGATGAGTGCGGCCGGCGGCGGCGGCGGCTCATCAGCGACAGGTTCCGCTGCAATTAACCAATTGGACTCACCTCTAAATGCTTTCCTTGGTCGAATGGACCCTGGGTGATATTAAATTACCTTAAAATAACATAGGTAGTATAGTTAGGTGCATACATTTCAATTTTTGTTAAAAATTTAATTGGTTTTCATAATCAAAATGACTTTTTTTAGTATCAAGGTAGGATTTTAAGGTATGTTTTTTACGTTCTAAGGAATTTTTGGTATTTCTTGAAAATCATTAAATCGAGTATGAGTGAACGAGCATGAATGAACGAGGAATCGTTGTATCTAAAATGCACAAAAGCGTTTGAACGTTTTCTTTGACACTGAAAATGTGTTAGGATTAAATATTTTAGTAGTCATCAGTCCCAGAAGTTCCTGAACCAAACTACCAATTATTAACTTCTTGTAATAGTTTATATGTGTATGCATTCATAAATCTTTTACTCAACCTACGTTGCTTGTGAAGTCTGTTTGCGCTTTATAGTTAATGATTTCTTAAGTTTAAATCTCAATGCAAGCAATGTGTAGGATACATATCTGACCATATTCAAAATAGCAGTATTGCTGCCGCCACTCACGGATATGTCCAACTGAAACAATATATTTCTATTGTATGTGGAATCCGGGCGGTGATTAGATTAAAGGAGACACATCAGGCACGACCGATAACATTAACCCCTAGCGCACGTGATATGGTCACAAGGACCGACATCGTCCAAATGTGTCGACATTAAGCGGGTTTTGTTGGTCGACCGTATCCATCGATAAGCGGGCATTCCTCTCATCATTCCTTTGACCACGACATATTGTCGTTGTAATCCTGTATCCTACCTATGTGTTCTCACGCATTCAGGTACGAGGTTTATAAAAGTAATAATTTTTATATAGTATGTAGCATTCAATGGCTCAATGGTGTGGACTGTCGCCCTCCTACCGGGAGGGCTGAGGTTCGTCGAATGTGTTTTCGAATTAATATGTACGTTATCCGACGCTCTTACGGTGAAGGAAAACTTCGTGAGGAAACCTTCATGCACGCCTGCGAAGAGATTCAAAGGTTGTGTGTGAAGTCGTCCAATCCGCACTGGGCCCGCGTGGACGACTAAGGCCTAATCACCCTATACGGGTAGGCTCGTGCCTCTCGTTGGGGACGTGTTATGAGCTGATGATAATGATGTAGCATTCATTAGGTCTTAATGGCTTGACGGCTATATGTATACACCTATATATTTGACGACCCATTTGGTGTTGCGGTTGAGAGGTCGGCCGCAACACCAAGGGTTCCGGGTTCGATCCCCGGGCAGTACAAACATTTGTGTGCATGAACATGTCTGTTTGTAATGGTCTGGGTGTTTTCTATGTATAATACGTATAATTTACAAAAAAAAATGTATAATGTATGTTTATCCGTGTTTAGTACCCATAATACAGGCTTAACGCTTAACTTGGGGCTAGATGGCGCTGTGTGAATGTCAGTGGATATTTATTTATTTTTTTTTATTTTATATATATATTTGGTTGCGCATATGCGATGACGTGCATGTGAAGCAACCAATGGTCCGTTATTGGATGGGTGACAGGAACACATTATGTCGGGCCCCTCGAACAATGTGTGTCCAAATGGAGGAGACCTGTGTGGACTGTTGCTTCGTAATTATTGTTCTTTGCTTGTAGATTGAAATGTTTCCTGTCGATTACTTTATCAATAACCAATATTATTTTATCAAACCGCTGAATCACTACTCGAGAAAAACATTTACTTATTTAAGTCTTTTCACTGACTTCTTATTATATTATGTATTATGAAAAACATTTCATTATAGTGAATAACATGTAACTCAATCGTATCCTGTGAGAAGGTAACAGGTTATGATTAAGGAAATTACCTTTATTTTTATGTTGTGTCCCGATTCATCACAGGCCACGGTCGAGCGATTTAGTATATTTCAATTTCATTAATACCACCAAGTAAATAAAACACCAGTCAAGCGTTATCATCAAACGTTAAACACTAATCGAAGGCCGACGCCGCGGTTGGAATTTGTAAAGCTACGGTATGTCTTCACGCAGATCTTGATAGTTTACAAACATTAGCTTAGTTGCAAAATATCTACTGCTCAACACATACTTACATTCACTGATTGGGATGTTGACCAAACAAATTTTTGATTTCTATCAATGTCTAGTTAGTATAAAACTACTATCCTCAACGTAAAGAGCCAATTTTCTAAATGAATCTACACGGCCTAACTCTACCGCGCCTAACTTCTACAAATTCTACATTGGCTTTTCCGTTTCGCTACCGTAGTGGAGGTGACGCGAATAATGACGCGAAATAGGCTTGTTTTAGATATCAATAAAATCTAAAATATTAGAGATATTACGATTGAGACTTTGTTTAAATAGTATATTAATGATATCATATACTGAAAATATAAACTATCTGCTAATCCGGAAACCAACTCTATGTGAGTTAAATAAAGATTTTGTTAAAATTGGCCTAGATTTCCATAAAGTCGATGTGCTTGGTGAATTTTGTATCAATTAGAATTACTATCACATTAGCTAAGCCTAATAATAAATCAGAAAATAGTAGGTACCTTGGTTTGCACAACTGGTGGTGGACTTACTTAGGACGGATTTATGGTGTCCTGGTAGGAACCTGTATGTATGAACATACATATACGTGGACATACATGTTTGTAGTGTGCGGATATTGAACTCTTGTAAAAACAATCTATTCTATTTTAATACAAAATAAGTTCGGCAAAATAAACATAGTATGAATATTATTGATTTATGAATGGAGAATGCAAATTAACATAGTGGACTTTGTATTAAATTATGTAAGAGGTTGTGTTTTATCCACAGATTTCCCAATACAGGAGATGGGGCAAACCGCGTTTAAAGTGCGACAAATGTAAGCTCGTAGGTAACGAGCATACGGCTGTCAGTTTACGCTCTGTGAGACGAGTCAAGACGCACGAATATTAGAAGAAATTACCTTTTTTTCCCAAAATGCCATCCTGTGCAATTGTAACATGCCATCATCGCCATGAATCAGTAAATTTACCAAGTAATAGAATAACTTTTCACAGGTAAGAACCGAAATGAAATTGCGACACTGGGACTGCGTATAAACTTGGCGGCTTGTCCAGTCTAATTGTATATTCGGATGTCTGTGGTTTAATTAGTAATGTAGTTGAATGATAGAACCAAAAAATATAACAAACAAAAATGTAATTTTAATAATAACAGTTTGTTATATCGCACTTATATCCGAAATGAGATAGGTACTTGGTGCGGTCCGGGGAATACAATTTAAATATTTGTCTCAGTGTCGTAATACTACGTAAATTAGAGTTATTAAGGCCAGGTGTTTTCATTGAACGCGTCGTGGTCAGCTATTTTCACCGCGCTTACACTCCCCGCGGCATGCCCCCTTGTCTCTGCCCCCCCGGTCAGGCCCCTTGTCCCCCGCAGCAGGCCCCCGTCCCCGCGCCCCCCCGGCCCGGGCCCACGCCCCACACCGCACCGTACAGCAACGCAGCCGCCAGCGCGCCCCCCACCGACCCACCCAGTACACCTGCACACACACACACCATTACTACATACAGACAGGTTATACCCATTCGAAATCATTAATGAAATATTTTTTTTATATTTTAAAAACTTTTTGATAGGAACTGGTATCATTATATATGTTATGATTAAATTAAGCTACTATTACAAACCTAAATCACCATTTTTAAACGCTTAAAATCAAGCAATCTTTACAGTTTAACTTTCAGTAGTACTACACAATTAAGCAAAAAAACAAATAAAGAAGAATAAGGTTTTTCGTAATTTCTGTCCTATGTAAATGTGTACTGACCCAGTGGTGCTGGAAGTGTCCGGTCCAGAGCGCGGGCGCGAGGCTGCGCGCCGGGTTCATGCTGGCGCCCGTCACATCGCCCTGACACCAACAACACACGCACTCATTTCATATTTCGTATATTTTAATTAGTCAGAGGCCCCACCGTCCCCGCACAATTCTTAAGGAGAGCCAAGCCAACTTCACTAGGAAGTGATGCATCCTGAGGCAAACAAACGGCGGACGAGGTTCTGGCGGCTCCACAATACGCACCTGGACTGCGCAGGATTACGGACTGCAGACCCCGTATCTTGAATTCCAAAGGTCTCATTGAAGACAGACCTAATTTTGAATTCCACAGATTTTCCCCACACTTCCCCCACTGTCTCCTTTCCCCGTCTTTTGTTCTACAAAAGACGATTACAGTAAAAGAAATGGTAGTACCTAAGCAAGTTAACATCTAACATTTAGTTATTCTGTAACCCGTCATGACGCTTTAGCATTTACATTATTATACATCAATTGTGCCACACCGCTCGAGCCACTTCTCCCATTAAACCCAATAGGTTCCGGTACCCGTGGACGTGGC
Organism: Leucinodes orbonalis; assembly: GCA_019425675.1. Taxonomy (NCBI): domain Eukaryota; kingdom Metazoa; phylum Arthropoda; class Insecta; order Lepidoptera; family Crambidae; genus Leucinodes; species Leucinodes orbonalis. Next base: position 4,973 of record PQWD01009832.1, on the reverse strand, counting down.
AAGTGTGGAGGGAGAAGGGCAAATCCCAAACCCTTGAGTATGTTGTAATGAGGTGTAATGTAGCGTAGTGTAGGGTGTGTTAGTGCCGGCGAGCCCGAGCCTGGCGGGCCACGAGTCCAGGCGCCGACGGGTGTAGTGTAGTGTGTGGGCTCAGTGTGCGGTAGTGCGGTAGTGCGGTACTGACGGCGGCCAGCGAGAGCGCGGCGACGGCGAGCCCGAGCCTGGCGGGCCACGAGTCCAGGCGCCGACGGGTGTAGTGTAGTGTGTGGGCTCAGTGTGCGGTAGTGCGGTAGTGCGGTACTGACGGCGGCCAGCGAGAGCGCGGCGACGGCGAGCCCGAGCCTGGCGGGCCACGAGTCCAGGCGCCGACGGGTGTAGTGTAGTGTGTGGGCTCAGTGTGCGGTAGTGCGGTAGTGCGGTACTGACGGCGGCCAGCGAGAGCGCGGCGACGGCGAGCCCGAGCCTGGCGGGCCACGAGTCCAGGCGCCGACGGGTGCGAGGGTCCCAGGCCGCGCAGCTCGCCAGCACCAGCGCCGCCGTACACACGCCCTCCACGCACACCGCCTGCATCAATCATTCGAATCTTATAATGTCAAAACACGTCGGTTCTAGCCATGTATATTTTCTTAAACTATTCACTGAATTGGTGTCAAAGTATACGGGACCAGTATCTACGCAGAAATCATGCATGTTTTCCAGAGCTTTATTTTGTTTTACGTTCTGAAATAAGTAAATAACATAGTGCTAGAACACAATAAGTGCGTACTGGTCTTGTATACTTTAAATATACGCAGTGACATGTGATCTGCAGGGTGTCAATTCTCCCGCAGTACGCGTCACTGTGTAGTCTGTAGTGGTGTGAGTGCGTGAGTATGTGGTCACCTGTAGCGGGGAGATGTGTGGGGCGGGCAGCGTGAGGCAGGCGTGTAGCGAGCTGTGGTGTGGCGCGAGCGCGAGCAGCAGGCCGGCGGCGGCGGCGGCGCCCGCCAGCTGCGCCGCCACCAGCGCCGCCACCCGCGCCCACGGCACGCGACCCCGGACCCCCGCCGCCACCGTCACCGCCGGACTCACCAGCCCGCCCGATATGTGCTCAAAACACTGCAACCGCACATAACACACACTATTCATATATTCATTTATCAACAACTCAGCGAATGTTTAAATCATGCTCCGATACGACTGGATCGATACAAGACAATTCACAGAATTAATTCATAAAGCACTTGACGTTTAGATTTAATAGGCAATTCATTGATAAACCTTTGGTTATCCCTTCCCTCGCGTCACGTAGAATGGTAAGAGACCAATTGTTCCTGTACAAGATTTTAAATAATTATATGGACTCCTCATTTCTCTTGAGTAATATCAATCTAAGATGTCCCCGGTTTAATTCTCGTTACCACCCTTTATTTAACGTCCCAGCACTGTCCACTAATTATGCTGGAAATATGCCCTTGCTGCGCTCCTGTCGTATTTACAATAATTATTTACAGGACGTTGACATATTCAATTCCACGATTGGACAGTATAAAAGGGCTGTGGAAGATATTATATGTTGTGATTAATGTTAAGTTTGTTAATTACTTGTTGCTTTTGTATGTGTTTAAAGTTTATAATTATTATTTTGTAAAGTATGTGATGTGATCGTGGTAACTTTTTAGGTTTTACTAATATTTTGAATAAGTGGAAACTTAACTGGTCTATGTAATATTTGTATGTGAAAGTAATTGTATTTTGATGTACTGTATGTTTCCTTAAAATAAATAAATAAACGTCTTGTCTTGAGTTTCGCCGAGTGAATCAGGTTTCCCAAGAACCAAATCCCCCTTCTTCCCTCTCTAAATTAATTTTTTCCTTTCTCTCTTTTTATAAATTGACAAAATAGCCGTTGCTTTGCTCTGTGGAATTGTGGGTGTATCATTTAATTACAAACGGTGAAATCTTCGTTCCGTCTGATTTAATAATTCACCTAATACTGAACAAAATATAATATTTTATAAACGGTTATGTGTAATACTTGTGCCTATCTCGATAAAAAAATTAAATTAAGTATTGGCCGAGAAAAACATCTACTCAAAATATTATGCCTGTCTGCTAAACAAAAGGAGAAAGAAAATCTAACTCCGTAGATACCTATTGATACCACCGTCTGATGATAACTTCTGTGACTTGTCGCGTTTTCTTTCATCATCTTCTATTTCTATGAGTAGGTACAGACTATACATTTATGAATTGGAACGTAACAGTATAATAAAGTAGAATAACGCGTGGATAACAATGAGGAGGTAGGTACCTGCACGACGAGCGTGATGGTGAACCCTGCGGCGAGCGCCCGCTGCAGCGGCGGTGCGGGCGTGGGAGTGGTGGCGCAGAGTGCGGGCAGGCAGCCCAGCGCCGCCGCCAGCGCCGAGCCCAGCGCCTCCGCGCCCGCGCCCGCCCACACACCCACCGCGCCCCCGCCCCCGCCCTCGCCCGCCCGCCCACGCGCCGCGCATGCGCACACACACGCCACCGACCCCACGGCCTGCGGTCCACACGCCGCGCTTGCACACGACACTTCTACACCACACAAACGCAACATGCATGTAACATGACATACACTCCTCACAAACTCGTGGGGCCTCCTTTATGTACCTACATCTGAAGTTTCTGGACTTAAAGCTCATTTTTAAATTGGTGAAACAAAATATAAATTAGGGAAATTGAATCAAAAATAGTAAAATTTAAAGCAAGCATGAATTTCTGTAAATTGAGACAGTTATGATGATTGAACAACTTAGGCCATAGACATATTACGAGGTAGACAGACTGTATATTGAAAGGCGGTGTCTAATTTTTGTTAGTGTGCAGTTACAGATTTGTATTAGTGTGCGTCACTAGGGATGTGACCTTGGTATCGAACATATTGCTAGAATTAAGCCGGGCGTCGTCGTCGCACCTGCAGAATTAGATGATTATAAATTGTGTTAAAAATAACATGGAGTCAGATACAGCAACGCTGTTAATTTTATCTACAACAAAAATTAAAAATAAAGCGTTACCATAATAAATTTTATACGCAAATATTTTGAAGTTTGGTCTTCCTGGGTTAAAATTAGATGATGTTGGAACAAATAAAACAAAATATTATTGGTAGTATAAATACTATATTATATTTTTACGGTAAAATAACAAATTTTAAATAACACTCACAAACTCAAACTTAAAAATTATTTTATTTAAAAAATATCTCTAGGTGAAAGAAAATGTAACGTAACGTAAGGTTTATAGTGATTTCAACCCAGTTATTACAAAGTAAATGCTGATATTAACAATCAAAAATTTGACCAATGGAAAACAAAAATGCGAGTCACAACTGTAGCACATGACTATGAATAACACTTTCATCACATTTAAATTAAGGAATTTGTAAAAATTAACTTTAGTCACTCAGTATTGTTGTAAAGGAACTTTATTTGTATGCCTTTAAACAACTATCATTATCGGTACGCTTTTTATTGTCATGCTATTCCAATTTAAACTTTAAAATATATAGTATAGAAACAGATTTATTTCTATCTAAAGAAAACCAGTTATACAGAAAAGACTCGCATAAAAGGGTCTAAATAGTAAAAATAACTAACAGGTTGATAATATCCAGGATATCCTTCAAAAATGGTTGGTACTGCATCGGATTTCAGTTTTTTTATTGATAAGCTACGATGAAACAGGATTGCTCAAAATGTTTTTGAGCAAACGCCTGGAGTTATTCGTAGGCTCCAGTTTTCACGCCTTACACTTTTAACCCATTCTTCTCTGATTGTGGACATTTCGGGAACCTAAAAATTCAATAATTGTATAAAAAAAACTGTTAAAGAAATACTATCGATGGAATTAATTCTATGTTGAGTACTCACTATGTACTCCTTAAATTTCATGCATAATATTAATTGTTTTACGTAATTCTAATTAATACAAGCTTATGTATGTCTAACATTATTTAAAGTCTACTACTACCTGTTTTTTATCCATAAGTCTCATTACAACTGTAATATGAATGAAAATGTTGTCAAATATTTACTTATGAAATGATAATTCCGGGTCTTTTACTCCTCCTTTGGTGGTTCTTGAAGAACAATTTACCGCAGAACACGAACATTTTTTTACGTTTACTTATTCCTTTTTAAAATATTATTAAAATTATGACACTTTGTGAAAATTTGCACGACAGCTCGTAATGTTTTGGCCTTTGGAGGCCACAAAATGACACGACGTCAGAGTTGTCAAACGTCTATCACCGTCTCTTCTACTCGTAACTAGGATTCGTGTGATAGACAAAGATACATGACGTGTATTGCATTACAATGATATAAGAGCGCGCAACGTCTTATACTAACATCTAGTACATGCTTAATCTAAGACTTAGGCCTCAATCCAGACACGAACATAAATTTAAGGTACGATAGTCAAAAGTTAGTAAGTTCTATCTCTCGGTTTCGATATTTTTTGTAAGTTGTTTGTAAAGTCGACCAATCCGCACTGGGCCCGTGTGTACGACTAAGCTCTATACAACAGAAGAAAAACATGGAATCATTGCCATAGGCCAGATAGTGGATAGGTGGCCTTTAAAGTTTCTTTACACGTTGACTTAGATTATGTCTACAGTGCAATTTTATGTAGGTAGTTAGTTACATACTACCTTAAAATCAAAAGGGTATTTATTGCATGTAATATGTAAACAAATAATCGGAATGTTTTAAATGCGAGTGCGATGACAGCGCTGCCGTGCGGGCCATTTAAACGCGCATCTTTTTCGGTTTGTTGCTCTTAGTTTGTCATAAAATGGTTCTACAGTTTTATATAAAATAAAATACGGTTCGTGTCTTTAAATACTACCGTAATGTGACTGAGTTATCTTACTAAACATCGCCCTGATTTCTCTTATCGCCACTCAACAAATGAAGTTTATGTCGGTAATTAGGTATTTTATGAGT